>CM019713.1:76080897-76370897 GCA_009760885.1 Achatina immaculata | reverse complement strand
ACTATTACTAAAACTACTACTGCTTCTTCTTCTACTACTACTACTACTACTACTACTACTACAACTACTATTACTACTACTTCTAGTACTGTTACTACTACTAATAGCACTATTATTATTATAACTACTACTACTTCTACTTGTTCTCTTCTAGTACTTCTACTACTACTTCTAATTCTTCTTCTACTACTGTTACTACTACTACTACTACTACTAATACTACTACTACTACTACAACTAATACTACTTCTACTATTACTACTACTACTACTACTACTACTACTATTACTACTTGTTCTACTACTACTTCTACTGCTACTACTACTATTACTTATACTACTACTACTACTACTGCTATTACTTATACTACTTCTACTACTACTATTACTACTACTACCACTACTACTGCTTCTATGACTACAACTGCTACTTCTACTACTACTTCTACAACAACTACTACTACTACTACTGCTACTACTTCTGCATATTTTTAATCGAAGAAAGATAACTTGAAATATTCCATTCAGTACTCGAGTAATATCCCTTGACTGAATCCGTACAAAATTTTGACACACGTGGTGACATAACATCTCTATTCGTGACTGAAGCCCTGAGACTAAAATACATCGACGCAGGTGGCAAATGTGAAGTCAACCGCACAAGAAAAAACTCACAAATCGACGTAGAACTGATACCGTCAGTGGACACACACTGATGACACTTTTAAACAGGAGATTGAAGATCTTTCTGCTCTCGTCCAAGGAACAAGAACAATAGTCGTGTTTAACCTTACGTGGTTAATCATCATAGCTGCAGTTGTATGGTCCGTCATTAAGCCAGCCAGCTAATCATTGATATCGTACTTAAATGGCTTTTAGTCCTTTTTTTTTTGTTACAGCTACAGAACTCTGCCTCTCTCCAGCAAAGTCCCCAAGGCATTCTTGTACCCAATTTTCCGGACTGTTGCTATCGTTTTCATCACCAGGTCCACTAGGCACATGCCTCCTGGAGAAATCTTATCAGCTGGTACAAGAAACAGAACACCTGAAACATACTTAATATATCCAGAAACAGAACACTTGAAACATACTTAATATATCCAGAAACAGAACACCTGAAACATACTTAATATATCCAGAAACAAAACACCTGAAACATACTTAATATATCCAGAAACAAAACACCTGAAACATACTTAATATATCCAGAAACAAAACACCTGAAACATACTTAATATATCCAGAAACAAAACACCTGAAACATACTTCACCTATCCAGGAACACAACACACGAAACACACTTAACATATCCAGAACAGAAAACCTGAAACATACTTCACATATCCAGGATCAGAACACCTGTAACACACTTCATATTTCGAGGAACAGAACACCTGAAACATACTTAACATATCCAGCAAAAGAACACATGAAACACACTTAACATATCCAGGAACAGAAAACCTGAAACATACTTCACATATCCAGGAACAGAAAACCTGAAACACATGTCACCTATCCAGCAACAGAACACATGAAACACACTTAACATATCCAGAACAGAAAACCTGAAACATACTTCACATATCCAGGAACAGAAAACCTGAAACACATGTCACATATCCAGGAACAGAAAACCTGAAACACATGTCACATATCCAGGAACAGAACACCTGAAACATACTTAACATATCCAGGAACAGAAAACCTGAAACATACTTAACATATCCAGGAACAGAAAAACTGAAACATACTTCACATATCCAGGAACAGAAGACCTGAAACACATGTCACATATCCAGGAACAGAACACCTGAAACATACTTCACATGTCCAGGAACAGAACACATGAAACACATTTAACATATCCAGGAACAGAAAACCTGAAACACACTTCACATATCCAGGAACAGAAAACCTGAAACATACTTCACATATCCAGGAACAGAACATCTGAAACACATGTCACATAACCAGGAACAGAACACCTGAAACACATGTCACATAACCAGGAACAGAAAACCTGAAACATACTTCACATATCTAGGAACAGAACACCTGAAACACATGTCTCATAACCAGGAACTTGAACACCTGAAACACATGTCACATATCCAGGAACAGAACACATGAAACACACTTAACATATCACGGAACAGAAAACCTGAAACATACTTCACATATCCAGGAACACAACACATGAAACACATTTCACATATCCAGGAACAGAACACCTGAAACAGATTTAACATATCCAGGGTTAGAACACCTGAAACATACTTAAGATATCAAGGAACAGAAAACCTGATACACACTTAACATATCCAGGATCAGAACACATGAAACACACTTAACATATCGAGGAACAGAACACCTGAAACACACTTCACATATTCAGGAACAGAAGACTTGAACCATATTTAATATATCCAGGAACAGAACACCTGAAACACACTTATCATATCCAGGAACAGAACACATGAAACACACTTCACATATCCAGGAACAGAAACACATTTAACATATCCAAGAACAAAACACCTGAATCATACTTCACATATCCAGGAATAGAACCTCAGAAACAGAATGCTAATCTAACAACAGTTCTCTTTGGCTGTTTTTCAGGAATCAAGTCCCATACCCTCACCATTTGGCTTCTGTAGCTTCGTCATCTGGCTCCTGTTCCCTTGCCATTTATCTCCTATACCCATCTGCCCCCTATCATCTGGCTCCTGTACCCTCACCATTTATCTCCCATACCCCCTTGCCCCCCATCATCTGGCTCCTGTACCCTTACCATTTATCTTCTATACCTCCAATCATCTGGCTCCTGTACCCTCACCATTTATCTCCCATACCCCCTTGCCCCCCATCATCTGGCTCCTGTACCTTCACCATTTATCTCCTATAGCCCCCATCATCTGTCTTCCGTACCCTCACTATTTATTTCCAATACCCAATACCCCCCCCCCCCCCAAATCATTTGACTCTCGTACCCTCACCATCTATCTCCTATTCCCGTCCCCCCCCCCCAAAATTCAGCTGGCTCCCGTACCCTTATCATTTATTTCCAATACCCCCCATCATCTGGCTCCAGTTCCTTCACCATTTGGCTCCTGTTCCCTCATAATTTGGCTCCCGTCTTTTACCATTTACCCCCCCCCCCCCCCATTTGACTCCCATATCCCCAGCACTTGACTCCCATACCCTCATGATTTGGCTTCCAAATTATCAAGAGGTATGGATATCCCTGATTAAGAACCTCCATTAATATAAGATTAAGCTGCGTTTCTTTCATCGACCCCTTTATTTTTCGCATAATCGTCTCTCTCATTCTCCTCACAAGCTGGAAACGGGGACATGTACAGAGCCATACAAGACACGGGCGTCCTTAAGGATCTTTCTGCTCGTGCGGTGAAGTTCGTGCATGTTTGCTGTGTGGACAACATTCTACTCAAAGTGGCCGATCCCTTGTTTGTAGGGTTTTGTCATGCTGGGAACATTTCTCTTGGAGTTCACGTAAGCTTTATATCAACTCTGTGCCGTGGTTTTCTTCGTGGTTTGTGCGTTTGTTAAACGTTAGTAAAACGTATGTCGCGTGCCGTATGGATGTTAATCACGTTGTTATGTATGTCGCGTGCCGTATGGATGTTAATCACGTTGTTATGTATGCCGCGTGCCGTATGCATGTTAATCACGTTGTTATGTATGTCGCGTGCCGTATGCATGTTAATCACGTTGTTATGTATGTCGCGTGCCGTATGCATGTTAATCACGTTGTTATGTATGCCGCGTGCCGTATGGATGTTAATCACGTTGTTATGTATGTCGCGTGCCGTATGGATGTTAATCACGTTGTTATGTATGTCGCGTGCCGTATGGATACTAATCACATTGTTATGTATGTCGCGTGCCGTATGGATACTAATCACGTTGTTATGTATGTCGCGTGCCGTATGGATACTAATCACGTTGTTATGTATGTCGCGTGCCGTATGGATACTAATCACGTTGTTATGTATGTCGCGTGCCGTATGGATACTAATCACGTTGTTATGTATGTCGTGTGCCGTATGGATACTAATCACGTTGTTATGTATGTCGTGTGCTGTATGGATACTAATCGCGTTGTTATGTATGTCGTGTGCTGTATGGATAATAATCACATTGTTATGTATGTCGTGTGCTGTATGGATACTAATCACATTGTTATGTATGTCGTGTGCTGTATGGATATTAATCACGTTGTTATGTATGTCGCGTGTTGTATGCTGTTAATCACGTTGTTATGTATGTCCCGTGCAGCATGAATGTTAATCATGTTGTTATGTATGTCGCGTACCGTATGGATGTTAATCACATTGTTATGTATGTCGCGTACTGTATGGATGTTAATCACATTGTTATGTATGTCGCGTACCGTATGGATGTTAATTACATTGTTATGTATGTCGCGTACCGTATGAATGTTAATCACATTGTTATGTATGTCGCGTACCGTCTGGATGTTAATCACATTGTTATGTATGTCGCATGCCGTGTAGATGTTAATCACATTGTTATGTATGTCGTGTGCTGTATGAATGTTAATCACGTTGTTATGTATGTCGCGTGCAGTATGAATGTTAATCACGATTTTTATGTATGTCGCGTGCCGTGTGGATGTTAATCACATTGTTCTGTATTTCATGTGCTATGCATATTGCGTGTTATATGTTTGGTAATCACGTCATTATGTATATTGTTACGTACCTCTGCCTCTGTTACATATGCACCCATGTGTGTTTTTAAGTGACTTCTGTTTTTTACATTATGTAAGTATGTGTATGTACCTATTTATCAATCAATCAATCAAGTGCCGTGTCGCGTGGCGTAGGCGATCATTTCTCTCCACAATTCCCTGTCTTTAGACTTGATTATGAGATCCGCCGGTGACTTTCTTCCTAGCCACACTGACAGCCCATTCAGTAACTTCTCTCTCTGTCTTCCTCTGTCTCTTCTTCCCTCAAAATACATCTGTTTATGTACATATATATTTACTTCTTTTTTTTTAACACTGTAAGTTCTAATTCTTTGGGTTCGCACCTAAAACTTGATAGTCTTCACTCAGTTTAAAGCGTAATATTTTTTTCCTTTATTATCTTTATTATAAAGTTTACCATAAATTCGGACTCTTTAGGTCGATGCACAATGGAAGTCGATTTTTGGTAGAAAACAGTCTTATTCCAGAACAATTAACAATTAATTCGATTAGAAAGATGGTCAAATAGTAAGCGAGCACGTTATATCAAAACACCACTCTGGGGAAAAAAAAGTGAAATAACAGGGGAGATTTCACCAACCGTTTGCTCGTTTGTAGGTTTTGAAATATGTACCAAGTAATAGGATGTATCAGCAGCAGGCCATCTTGCTCACAACCGAGAGGCCTACAGGAGTGCTGTTAGGGAGGCAAAGTTCCGCAAGGGACATGCAAATGAATGAATGAATGAAGGAATGAGGTAATAATCTCTTTCAAAATGTTTCATGTCAGGAATTTTCTGAATAAAGTTTACGAGAGACTGATTTCAGGATAGACATCTAATGTAACTGTAATGGCGAGTTTGGCGACAGGCGTAGCTAGTTATTTTGTAGTTAATATAGAAGGTGAGTCTTTGTGTTAAGTTGAATCTTTCCTATTCAGAATACAATATGGTTGATTCCGGTTATTCGGGACAGTAGCTTATTTGGGGCAACATAACAAAAAAATCGAGCATTTGACATGATTTTGTGTCTGTAAATTGTGTCAAGTCGTCTCCCTTAACTGGGGCAGGGTCGATCTTACCTGCATATCGAGCTGCAGATACGCTCACGTGATAGAGCAGCTTGCATGTTATTTGTCTCGAAGCTGCATTGCTAGTCGAAATATTAGACTATGCCTGTCATATATTCTCTCATTTTCTCTGTGTCTCTCCCTGTTACTGTCTCTCTTTCTCTCTCTCTTCTCTCTTTCTCTCTCTCTCTTCTGTCTTCCCCTCTTTCCCTCTCTTTTTCTCTCTCTTTCTCTCTTCTTTCTCTCTTTCTCTCTGTCCCTTTTTCTTTCTCTCTTTCTCTTTCTCTCTCTCTCTTTCTTTCTCTCTCTTCTCTTCTCTCTTTTTCTCTTTCTCTCTTTCTCTCTCTCTCTTTCTCTCTCTCTTTCTCCCTCTCTTTCTTTCTCTCTTCTCTTTCTCTCTTCTTTCTCTCTCTCTTCTCTCTTTCTCTCTCTCTCTTCTGTCTTCCCCTCTTTCCCTCTCTTTTTCTCTCTCTCCCTTTTCCTTTCTCTCTCTTTCTCTCTGTCCCTTTTTCTTTCTCTCTTTCTCTATCTCTCTCTCCCTTTTTCTTTCTCTCTCTCTCTTTCTCTCTTTTTCTCTTTCTCTCTTTCTCTCTCTATCTGTCTTTCTCTCTCTTTCTCCCTCTCTTTCTTTCTCTCTCTTTCTCTTTCTCTCTCTTTCTCTCTTTCTCTTTCTCTCTCTCTTTTTCTCTCTCTTTCTCTCTCTCAGAACCTTAAGTTCCCAAGGTACACGGTGCTTCCGCAAGGGTTTTTCACAAACCCCTGTCCTATGACTTTTTTTCCACTTTTCCCCAGGTGAGCCCTCTATTGCTCAACATCCTCTCTGTTGTTCTTCTCCATGTTTTCTTTGGTCTACTTTTATTTCTGTTCCCCCGTGGTGTCCATCTTAGTGCTATTTTTGGTAGTGAGTCTTCAGTCATCCGGACCACATGTCCCAACCATCGCCAGCGTCTTTCCTCAATAATTGCTGTCAGTGGCTCCATCTGCATTTCTGCCAACAAGATGTTATTTCTTACGGTGTTTGGGCAGAATATTTTTTTCTGATTCTTCGCAAACATTTAGTCTGGAAAGAAGTCGGCTTGTTTTCTGTAGTTTTGCTGATTTTTCCAGCATTCACTTCCACATAGTAGTACACTTAGAACATTGCTCTTAAATATTCTGATTTTCGTCTTCATGCTTAGTTTTTTCATATATATTCTAGTCGTAAATACACATTTCTCACAGCGGCAAACAGCACACACAGGCTAATATATCTTGCACATACTTTCAGACTGTGGAAAGGACCGTGCCCACGGAGCCACTAAGTGTTATCTGTAAAGTTAACGGGACATACCGCGCCGTGCATTACTACGAGTTCACCAAGGATGTTAGCGAGCGCCGGGACAATGACGGGAAACTATATTTCAATGCTGGTATTATTGGAGATCTAGTGTACTCCACTGAATTCCTGGATTATCTTTGCCAGTAAGTGAGATCTAGTGTACTCCACTGAATTCCTGGATTATCTTTGCCAGTAAGTGAGATCTAGTGTACTCCACTGAATTCCTGGATTATCTTTGCCAGTAAGTGAGATCTAGTGTACTCCAATGAATTCCTGTAAGTGAAATAAGGTGGAGAATTGTTTTGAAATCACTTTAGGATGCTGACGCTTACAGAAGACCTAGTGATCTCTGAAGATTAACATGATGAACTGCCTGGTCGGCGCTTGATAAATGCTAAAACGAATAAACAAATATTTGTGAATTGTGCAAATTGCTGTTATTATGTGAATTATCAATTTTCACAGTGTATTTCCATTTGTTTGAGGACGATATGGAGGATTTTATTTATAAATGTGATGGGGGTAGCTATAGAAGGATGAAATATCAAGCACATGGAGTTCAGAGAGAGAGAGAGAGCGAGAGAGAGAGATAAAAATGACTGAAAGGTTAGGATGATGAGAGAGAGAGAAGGGAGAGGGCGAGAGAATAAGAGTGAAGAAGAATGAAAACAATAAGAAAGAGGGAAATATCGAGAGAAAAATGGAAAAAGAGAAGAGAGAGAGGAAGGGGTTTGAGAGAGAAAGGAGAGAGAGAGGAAAGAGAGAGAGAGAGAAAGGAAAGGAGAGGGTGGCAAGAAAGAGAAACACGAAGAGAAAGGGAGTTACAAAGGAAAGAAGAGAAGGAGATGGAAGGAGAGACAGTGCAGACATTCAAATAGAAAGAGAAATGTTAGAATCTTGAGTAATCAGTTGCCACACAGAAACATCTAAAGTACAGAAACATCTGAAGTACAGAAACGTCTAAAGTACAGAAACATCTGAGGTACAGAAAATCAGAAGTACAGAAACATCTAATGTATAGAAAAATCTAAAGTACAGAAACATCTGAGGTACAGAAACATATGAAGTACACAAACATCTAAAGTATAGACAGAGACAAGTACTGACATATATTGTTCTTTATCACAGCTTCTTCTCTCTAAAATACAAATGCTTTAATTATGAGCTAGACACTTTCACAATTAAAAAAGTGTCTTCATTTCCATCTGTCCTCTTTCACTGCACCTGGCTCTGGCTTTCAGAACTTTCCAACCGTTCCTTGTCTTGTGAATACAAAGGACGCTGGAGGACCTCGAAAATTGAAGCAAAGCACTAAGTCCTGAGAAAAGGAAAAGTCTGTGTGATTCGAAGCTCATACGACAAAAGAGAAGCGGCTTAGTTCAAGAGAAGACAACAAGTTAAAAAGGATATTTTTAAAAAAAATTTCAAGGAATTGCTTGTTGAATGTGTGGTTGGTTGGTCCGCTGTCTGCTCTTGACTAGGCGGGTTGCTCGCTCTAGTGAAGTGTGTGATACTTCTCAGTCATAAAGTTTCTTGAGTTGGCAACCCCTAGTCCTTTTTTTTTTAACACTGTTTACAACCAGGTGCTCTTATACTTCCCCACACACAACACCTGCGCACACACAGCTTCAAGTGTATATTCTGGGTGAATACTGAGTTATTTCGCCTACAAATATTTGTTTATCATGTAATGTCGTATTTGCTTCCATTATCATCCTGTCTGTTTTTTTTAAAACCCGTCTTTTTGTGCTTGCACAAATAAAAACAAAACGTAATTTGAAAGTAACGGTCTCTATACATATCAACAGAACACAGCACTGGAGCAATCTACGCTACCATGTGGCTTATAAGACCATCCCTTGGGTGGATTCCAGCGGACTGCAGCATCAACGTCCTGAGACTCCAAACGGAATAAAACTGGAGAAATATCTTTTTGATGATGTGAGTTTTCCCCGGTAAGTGCTCGCTAAAGAACAGCCTGAATTAGATTCTTTAAATCTAGGAAAAGACCATGAACGGGAAACTGTGGCGCACGTGAAGGACTCCTACTGATGGTGGGATTCATGGAGGCAACCCATCTCCTTTTCTAGACGGTTGAGCGTACGAAACTGAGTGAGGAGAAGATTCACTAAATACTCAAAACATAAAAAGAAATTTGTACAACTTGTAAAAGAGTTGCCGCTTAGTTGTTAGATTAGTCGTCTCTCACAACTAGGTAGCTGGTTCAAGTCCTGCCGGAGACACCCCCGTAACTCAGCCGTATAAACGGGGGCTCCTTCTGGAGGTGGGGAAAGAAAGGCGTCCAGGCATGCTGCTGACCTCATCATCATCTAGTCTGTCGACAGGTCAAGGTAAATATGGGTACTAACATTGCATCCATAAACACTTTTATGACATAACAGGACTAGGTTAAATTATTATTATTATTATTATTATTAGATGAGTATAGAAATCTTACAATTCTGGTCATAAGTTGTATTATTTTATTTATTTCCTCATCATTCTTTGATTTACATAGTTCGTTATGCAGACAGCACGAGACATTCACATTGAGAACTACACAGAGAGCACGAGACATTTACATTGAGAACTACACAGAGAAAATGAGGCATTTACACTGAGAACTACACAGAGAACACGAGACATTTACATACATTTATTTGGTAGCGTAGTCTTCAAGCATACTTGTATATCAGATCAAGGGAGTTACAATTAAGTTTAGCGCAAAGTATTTTTGTTGTTTTTTCTACCTCTGTAAGGATTCCTCTACACCCAGCCTATAAGTGAATTGCTTTTTTAGCTCTTAGTTTTCTGAAAGCTAATTGTGACAGAACTTCAGTGATTTCTCAGTGGTTATATCTACTTATTTTTTCAGGATATTCTAGTGCTTTTCTAAGAATTGTATACATACATGAGAAGACAGAAGGGCAAGAACTTTATAATGCGTGGAAAAAGAAGTCGATGGAGGAGAAGAACGAAAATATTTCAGCAGACATTAAGTGACTTGGAAAAACAGAAATGTGTTTGAACTGATTGAAAGTACCAAGGATCGCACAAACTGAACATGCATGATAACCGGTGCTATCCGACACAGCACATAACGAGGGAATGAATGAATTTATTTTACCAAAAGTTCTTCGTTAAGTTACACATTTCAATCAGCGCTTTTTTTTTTTTTGGTTGGTCTGATTGCGTTATCAGATCCAATGAGTGAAGCTGGTCGTGAACTTCTTATACCACATGATGCTTCTGGTAATTAGCTGTTGTGCCACGCATTCTCATATGTTGTGGCTGTTTTCCCCGCCCTGCAGACGGCGTGTGAGCCATGGGACGCTAACTGCCAAACCTGAAAAGTTCATTGATCAGGCGGCATAAGTCTACACGTTCTTAACACATCAGAAAACTCATCAATGATTTCGACAGTAATGGAAACCGATTCTATGATAAATCTTATCACATGATCGGTAGCACCAAAAAAATGCCTCCATTTTTGCATGAAGTTACAAAATACAATGAAGTGGTTATTTGTGATACGCACCTTTGTTTCCAGCATTATGGGCCATTTTTCTTTCTCTAGCGTCTAAAGTGCTTTGTCATCTATGTTTCGAAAGGTGCCCCATCACTTTTCTCTGCAGAAGCTTTGTTGTTCCTATCTGAAAGTTGTCCCCTATTCATTCATTCATTCATTCATTCATTCATTTGCATGTCCCATGTGGAACTTTGCCTCCCTAACAGCACTCCTGTAGGCCTCTCGGTTGCGAGCAAGATGGCCTGCTGCTGATGCATCCATTTGCAGATCATCAACGATGTCTTGCAGGCATCTTCGCCTTGATCTTCCTCTCTTTCTTTTTCCCATTATGTCCCCTTCCAAGACTGTCTTCTCTAGATTATCATTGTCCCCTATTACTGGCCACTAACGTTCACGCTATTTGCCAAAGAGGCTAATCTTAAACTTCGATCTGTTCTCAGAAACATGGGCATCTGGAACGGAACCAAAGAAGAAGACTTCGCTACCTTGAAGAACGCCGAGGGCAAGAGTAGGGACACGCCCAGTACATGCCGGAAAGCTCTGATGGATCAGCACCGGAGATACGCTGAAGCCGCTGGAGGGGGCTTTCTAGACTCTGTCTCGGCTTCTGCCACGGAATCACTCAAGTTCGTGAATGCCTCAAATTTTCTACTCGCTGTGAACATTCTTAAATAAAAGAATTTTATATTGGCTGTTCTTTGTCAAAGTTTTCCGAGTAACTAACCGCGGTTTGAGACATTAGTTTCACAAATTAGAAATAAAAGTACTTTATTTAGATTAGTTATCTTTTTCATTGTTAAGAGAGGAATTAGTAGGCATACAATCCCTTGATAAGGTTGAAAAGCTCGCCGAAAACAAGAAAACCTGGCGAACTACCATGTGAGCCCTATGTGACGTTTAACGGCACGGGAAGGATGTAAGATGTAAGACGATCTATTTGGTATTTAAACTAAAGCAGATTTTTTGAAAAATGCATCTGGAGATATTGTAACAAATCACTTTAAAATTATATTTTATTCCCTTAAAAAAAAAACTTACATGACTGGGAACACATTTGTGTTAGAGCTTTGCTACCGAAAAAGTTGAGAATCTCATCATCAGTCAGATGATGTCAGTTTAACACGGAGAATTTTACACCGAGATCTAGATTTATATCTTTAGAAAAGTACTATATAGCTTAGTTGTTGTCTACATGCTGTCGGCCATTTTGATTGGCACGTAAATGCGATCAACATGTACCGGCTGTATTGATGTTCTTTCTGAGTGTCATGATTTACTTCGGGGTTATGGTTATAGTTCGGGTTTGATTTAGGGTTAGAGTGAGAGTTTAGGGTTAGAGCGAGAGTTTAGGGTTAAAGTGAGAGTTTAGGGTTAGGGTGAGAGTTTAGGGTTAGAGTGAGAGTTTAGGGTTAGACTGAGAGTTTAGGGTTAAAATAAGAGTTTAGGGTTAGACTGAGAGTTTAGGGTTAGAGAAAGTTTAGGGGTATAATTAAGATTGCCGTTTGGCACTAGTTAAGATCACGTTTTAAGTTACATTTAGAGTCAGAGTTAGCGTTATAATTAGAGTTACAGTTAGGTTAGGTTTAAGGTTAGAGCTAAGGCTAGTATTAGGGTTAAGGCTGGGATTACAGTTAGGGTTAGGGTTAGTGTCAGGGTTACTATTGGAGTTAGGGTTAATGTTAGGATTAGAGTCGGGGTTAATATTAGTGTTAGGGTTAATATTAGGATAAGAGTCAGGGTTAATATTAGTGTTATGGTTAATGTTAGGATTAGAGTCGGGGTTAATATTAGTGTTAGGGTTAATATTAGGATAAGAGTCAGGGTCAATTTTAGTGTTAGGGTTAATGTTAGGGTTAGTGCTAAGGTTAGTGTTAGGGTTAATCTTAGGGTTAGTGTTAGAGTTATTGTTCGTGTTATGATTAGGACTAGGTTAGTGCTAGGGTTAGGGTTAGTGCTACGGTTAGGCTTAGTTGTAGGGTTCATGTTAGGGTTAGTGTTAGTCTTAAAGGTAGGGTTAGTTTTAATGTTAAGGTTAGTGTCAGTTTTAAGGTTAAGGTTAGTTTTATGGGTTAGGGTTAGTGTCAGTTTTAAGGTTAGGGTTAGTTTTAGTGTTAGGGTTAGTGTTAGTTTCAATGTTATGGTTATTTTTAGGGTTAGGGTTAGATTTGGTGTTAGTGTTATTGTTACTATTACTGTTAGTCTTAAGCTTAGGGTTATTATTAGGGTTATGGATGGGGTTAGGGTTATTGTTAGAGTTAGTGTTGGGGTTAATGTTAGGGTTTCTGTTGGGGTTAGGGTTCATGTTAGAGTTAATATTAGTCTTAGAGTTAGTGTTAGGGTTAATGTTAGGGTTATGGTTAGTGTTTGGGGTTAATGTTAGGACTGGTACTCGGATTAGTGGTAGGGTTAGTAGTAGAGTTACCATTAGGTTAGAGTTAGTGTTATGGTTAGCGTTAGGGTTAGTGTCAGTCTTTAGGTTAGGGTTAGGTTTAGTGTTAGTGTTCGATTTAAGGTTATTGTTATTGTTACTGTTAGGGTTAGTCTTAGGATTAGGGTTAGTGTTATGGCTGGTGCTACAGTGAGTGTTAGGGTTAGGGTTAATTTTGGGGATAGTGTTACAGTTAGTGTTTGGGTTAGGGTTAGTGTTAGATGTAGGGTTAGTGGTGGCATTAGTGTTAGTTAGATTTAGGGTTAGTGTTAGGATTAGTGTTAGGTTTAAGGTTAGGGTTAGTGTTATGGCTATGTTTAGTATTAGAGTTAGTGTTAGAGTTAATGTTAACTTTAGTGATAGAGTTGGGGTTCGTGTTAGTGGTAGGGTTAGGGTTATGGTTCATGTTGCATATGTTTGTAGGGTTTGAGTTAATGTTAGGGTTATTGTTTAGTGTTAGGGGTAGATTTCTTGTTAGGATTAGTGTTAGTTTTTAACCTCATCATCATCATCATCACCTCCATCACCATCATCATCATCATAATCATCATCATCATCATCATCGCCATGATTGTTCGTCACTCCTTTGGGAGCACAGGCGGCGGATAAAGTTCTCCAGTCACTCCCTGTTCTTGGATTTGTTCTCTACTTCCATCCATCTGTATCCCATGTCTCTGAGCGCCTTCATAATTCTTTCTCCAAGTAGTTCTGGGATTTGTGTCAGGTATATGTTCTTTTTGCCGGCAAGAACTTTTTTTTTTTAGTAATGATGATAACAGCGATGTCGCAGTTCAGTTTTTGTTGTTGTTCTTGTTATTGTAAATGTCTGTTTAAATTTTTAAGAAGTATTTTTTTGTCTTGTATATTTAGCACAGAGAGCACCGGACAAACAGCTTCTATTGTTGTATGTGAAATATCACCGCTGGTATCTTACAGCGGAGAGGTCAGTGTAACAAATGTTTGTAATAGGAGTATGTCAGTAATTTTTGTGGCTAACTTATGATTTTAGCTTATTTTTTGTGGCTAACTTGTGATTTTAGCTTATTTTTGTGGCTAAATTACTATTTTCGGTTATTTTTGTGACTAAGTTATGATTTTAGCTTATTCCTGGAAGGAAATCAGGACTGCGTCCAGTAAAGTAAGGGGTGCTTCGTGGCCGAGTTCAGTGTCTTCCCCATGGACGAGTTCGATGTCTTCTTCGTGGCCAAGTTCAGTGTCTTCCCCATGGACGAGTTCGATGTCTTCTTCGTGGCCAAGTTCAGTGTCTTCCCCGTGGACGAGTTCGATGTCTTCTCCGTGGCCAAGTTCAGTGTCTTCCCCGTGGCCAAGTTCAGTGTCTTCCCCGTGGACGAGTTCCGCGTTTTCTCCGTGGTCGAGTTCGATGTCTTCTCCGTGGCCGAGTTCGGTGTCTTCTCCATGGCCGAGTTCGGTGTCTTCTCCATGGCCGAGTTCGGTGTCTTCTCCATGGCCGAGTTCGGTGTCTTCTCCGTGGCCGAGTTCGGTGTCTTCTCCATGGCCGAGTTCGGTGTTTTCTCCGTGGCCGAGTTCGGTGTTTTCTCCGTGGCCGAGTTCGGTGTCTTCTCCGTGGCCGAGTTCGGTGTCTTCTCCGTGGCCGAGTTCAGTGTCTTCTCCGTGGCCGAGTTCAGTGTCTTCTCCGTGGCCGAGTTCAGTGTCTTCTCCGTGGCCGAGTTCAGTGTCTTCTCCGTGGCCGAGTTCAGTGTCTTCTCCGTGGCCGAGTTCAGTGTCTTCTCCGTGGCCGAGTTCAGTGTCTTCTCCGTGGCCGAGTTCAGTGTCTTCTCCGTGGCCGAGTTCAGTGTCTTCTCCGTGGCCGAGTTCAGTGTCTTCTCCGTGGCCGAGTTCAGTGTCTTCTCCGTGGCCGAGTTCAGTGTCTTCTCCGTGGCCGAGTTCAGTGTCTTCTCCGTGGCCGAGTTCAGTGTCTTCTCCGTGGCCAGATGAACTGCTTGTCCTTCTAGAGTCCGTCTTATCCCAGTTAGTTTTTTACTATTTTATTTTTCTTTCATTTCCAAGTTCTTGTTGATTCTCGAAGCAAACCCTACCTGGCCCACTCTCTTACATGAATATGATGATCTTCTAGTCTTCTCTTCTGTTATGTTTGGACAGTGTACATCTGTACTAGTCTTACAAGGCAAAACAAATGAAGGTACAGCTTCTCCTGAATACTACAGCCCCCACTGTTGGAACACAACGTGTATGGTTACCATCCAACATTTCCATGCTTTGCTCACTCCACAATGTGCAAGGCTTGTTTCTTATTTATCAGATTAATGTAGACAATACTGCCCCATTTCCTCTTAGCTGTGGGCTCTCAAAGAATTTGTTGGCGACTGCACATGCTAAATGGAGATAGATGGGTTTAGGAATGGGGTAAAGCAGGTTGTAGTAGAGTAGAAATCATCAGGGGTGCTTGGCGCAGCTTTACAAAATAGAAAGAAATAAAGATGAGAAGAAATGACGAAAGGAGCAATGAGATGAGCACGTGGAAAAAAAGCAGCTAACAAACCCATATTTGGCCTATGTATCTTTATCAAGGATGAAGAATATAACGAAGTAACAAATAAACACAGAAGTAGCATTAATCTGGGAGAGATTCTCCTGGCTTGGACCTCAGGCAAGTAATGCTTGATTAATATCGTGCAATACAGCACCATATGGGGCCACCATATAAAGGCTGACAAACGGAGTAAAACAGCGAGAAACAGAGAGGACGTTGTTTTCTTGCCCTGATTGCTTTTGTTTTCTATCACTGACCAAGAGCATGGACAGACTGATACACTCTTTGAGATCTCTAGGGAGAGGAAACCATAGGCGCTAGCCCGTTTTGCTCGCTTTTGTGTCCGTCTACGTACTATTTTTCTCAACGTTAATTACTGAATGTATCTTCTCGTCATTTCCGATAATACAGTCGTAATAAAAACGATGGTGGATCATACTCTAAAATGCAGGTGTTTCCCTAACGATGATTTCTGACAATTGCCTTATTTGCTAGCCTTGTGAACAAGATAAAACATGACTGAGTTGTTTCTGTGTTCAGTTGTTGGAACTTCTTTCTTATAAACTGAGTTGCTTTTTGTTTATTAGGGTTTCTTTTCGTCTCCAGGACTAGACATCAAGAAAGTAATCATCATCATGTAACATGTCCTTTCCAGAACGTTGTCCTTCTCACAGCTTCCCTAAATGTAGTGCCTCCTGCGCAAGTTGACCAGCGTCTCATACACCGACACATTCAGACTTTCAGTATGTCCTGAGTTCACCTGCAACGAGGTTGTCCCTTTTCTCTTGTGCCCGGCACCGTGCCTTCTACTATCAGCCTCCTCAAGCCCTTGATGTGGTCGAAGTATATCAGCTTTCTAATTTTGGTGGCGTTTATGAACCAGGGCATCCTGCTTACAACCGAGAGGCCTACAAGAGAGCTGTTAGGGAGGCAAGGTTCTGCAAGGGACATGCAAATGACTTACGAACCAGTTTTCTGCAACACCTAATCACTTTAGTATCTCTTTATTTGCTTTTTTTTTCTATCCAAGATATTTTGAGTGCCATTCTATAACAGATAAAAGGGATGGCAACTGCAGTAAAAGTGGTTCAAATAGTACATGTAAATAGAGGTGTATAGTGCAGTTTTACAAAGCGGCAGAAAGAGTGAGTAAAATGAGAATAAAAAATATATGAGAGTAAGATGAGAATGAATAAATGAAAAGCGTACAACATCCAATATTTCGGCGTGGGCTTTTTTCGAGGATTACATACACAAACAAGATGACAGATAACTTACCTTAGTGGCGTCCTCTTGAATAGCCTCTTCTGTTTGACTATCCAGGAGGACGCCACTAAGATAAGTTATCTGTCGATACACCTCTATTTACCTTTCTATAACACGTAAATAGAGCCATGTAAATAGGCCACTTCGTCTAATTCAGTTTTTGTCTGCTGTTTTCTTTCTATTAGGGACTGAAGGACATTGTACAGGGGAAAGTCTTTGTTCCACCTCTCAGACTGGAACTAGCACCTGACAACTCCACCGTTCTCGTCACGCAAGCAAACAGCCAATCATAACGATTCTCCGCCCACTGATGACCCCCCCCCCCCCCCCCCAGAGACAAACCTATCATGAAATTTCGCACTTCTGGACGACATACCAGCAAGAAACGTTATCAGTTGTAACAACAGACGGTCACCCAGTCAGCTCATTGTAGGCTTTAAAATGTGTTGAGAAGTCCAGGAGCCAGTGAAGGCAAATGCAGAAACAAGTTAAATTCTGCGTCACGTAGTGACCACGGTAATGAATGTTACCACTTGAAATATGCACAACTTCAAATTGTATAAACTCTTGTGATCATCGTTTCAGTATATCTGAGACTGCGGATTTGTCTATTTTCTGACATCATTAGACAGGCACGGACAACTTCTGACAGTCAGCTATGATATAAACGGAAGACAGAAGGTTAATAGGATGCTCTTTTTAACAGCAACAAAACTCCACAGATTATCAGAAAAGTAACGCACCCCCTACACACACAAACCCATCTGATAAGAGGGAAGTTAAACTTCAAACACTTTTGTAAGGCAGTGGTTTCTAATCTATGATCCGCGGACCAAAGGTAGTTCGAGGCGCATTTTTTTAAATATCTTGTCTGAGCGACCGTGGCTCGCTAGATGGTAAAGCGTGGCACGGCTGCACTAACATAAACTGAAAAGATAAAAGGAAACAAACAACGTGGGTTAATGTATGCAAATTCAAAATAAATTTCACATCTTTACCGTCTGACTGTACTGAATCTCCTATGTTAAACTCCTTCTCTGCCATTTTCACAGTGTCTCATTCAGACTCGGTGTACAGTTTTCGTATTACAACTGCGTCCCGTGCATTTAGGACCAGGGATCCGGCCGTAATTCAATTTGGCCGTAAGTCGATTTGGCCGTAAGTCGATCTCTACAGTGGGAGGTTAAACACTATGTACAGTGCACTACAATCTTACATCCTACCCGTGTCGCTAAACATCACATAGTGCCCACATGGTAGTTCGCCAAGATTTCCTGTCTTCGGCGAGTTTTTCAATCTCATCAAGGGATGTTATGGCCACTGAACTGGCCTCTCTTAACAATGTCCTCTTTTAGAGTTTCACGTGGTTGACCTCCTTTTCTTCAGCCTGTTGTGTCCCAGTTGATAGCTTGTTCGGGGATTGTTTGGATAGTTTGTTTCTTCAATCAGGGAATCCCCAAACAAGCTGTCACTACTATAACATATTGCAAAATGAAAAGATGCTTCGTGTCACTTTAAAGTGTTAATAGAATGTATATTATCACAGTGAATACATGGAAATTGTTCACAAAATATTAATCACAATACACTAAATACATAATATTATTGTAATAACTTTTCAATGACCCACACATACAAATTTACATATACATAGAATGTATATTATCACAGTGAATACATGGAAATTAATCACAAAATATTAATCACAATACACTAAATACATAATATTATTGTAATAACTTTTCAATGACCCACACACACAAATTTACATATACATACATACACTCACATACACACGTTCTGCGCTCACTAAATGATAATACTGTATGCCAGTCTGTCACCTTTTCTATGGATCACGACACATTAAACAGTTCTGTGGTACCTTGGCCGTTAAGTAGGAATGGTCGTAACTCGGTCGTTCGTAAGTCGGGGCACGACTGTACGAGTACTAATATAAATAGAGAGAAAAAGAAAGAAGCAAACAATATGCGTAATGCCTTGATATACAGTATACAAACACAAAATAAACTTTACATATGAATAAAATTTTGCTATAAAATATATGATTTGTGCATTACTTCATTTCATCTACATTTGGACTATACACACTGTTTATGAATGTTTGTATTTCACATACTTACTAGTGTCCTTTACTTGGTATAAGCGACTGCTGTACTTGTGATTATTCGGGTGTCTAAGTGATTTTTGTCCACTTGTGTAGTTTTGTTTAGCGTGTATAAACAATGCCTCCTCTCTAATCTTCCATCACTTCTCTGCTCGTCCATCACTTCTCTATTCTTCCATCACTTCTCTACTCTTCAGTTGATCCCCTAAAATTTACATGATACATCTATAATCACTGTCTCTGGCAAAACGATTATATATGTAGGATCAGTAATTGCGTGAATCTTCTTCTTCTTCTTCTTGTACTTCTTCCTCTTTTTCTTCTTCTGCCTCTTCATCTTGTTCGTCTTCTTCTTCTTCTTTTTATTTCTCCTCTTCTTCTTCGTGTTCCTCTTTTTCTTCTTGTTCCTCTTTTTTCTTGTTCCTCTTTTTTCTTGTTCCTCTTCTTCTTCTTCTTGTTACCCTTTTTCTTCCTCTTCTTATTGTACTTCTTGTTCCTCTTGTTCTTGCTTCTCTTTTTTCTTGTTCCTCTTCTGCTTCTTCTTCTTGTTCCTCTTTTTTCTTGTTCCTCTTCTTCTTCTTCTTGTTCCTCTTTTTCTTCCTCTCCTTCTTGTTCTTTCTTTTGTTCTTCTTCTTCTTAAGATATTCATTTGCATCTAGACAGAACAACTAAAAATTTCATTCTGTTTGGGAAACACATTTTGATAGTCAGAATAAAAGGGGTGAGATTAAAAGGAAACGTTATTGACGTCAGTACCTCCGTTGCACGTGTCTTCATTTGTTCCTGGCACACTCATCATTTTGTCTTAAATAAAAGATAGTCCACCGCTGTTGACGACACATCCGGTCGGAGAGTTGTTGATCTCTTGACATAGTAAGTCTGATAACATTTTGCTGTTCTGTAACTCTTTCCATAAACCACGCTCTCGCAAACGCTACAAAGCCTCACAGCTTTGCAAACATGTTTTCCGTCCATTGTGTTTACTCTTTTTTCAGGTCTGGAAAAACCCATCACAGACCAGGTTTTCAGAGATTAGCTTCATGTGGACTTCATAAACGTCAGTTTTAACCCACTTAACAAAACAAACGTTTCGTCCTTTGCTCTTCCGTTCCCAGACAGGAAATATAGGGCTCGGTCGTCACGCTAGGTTTTACCTGTTTACTTAAGGTTTAAGAACCTGTGCATTTCTAATCATCATTTTCATATCCAAGAACATAACCATACCCCGTTATTGTAAAACATTACTCCACAACTATAGACTCGCTCTAGTTTCAGAGTCATCAGTTTCATCAGAAACAGTCCCCATTAGAGGACGAGGTTTGGCTGTGTCTTTTCTTATTTTTAAGTACGAAGAGAGATCACAGAAGAGCAAAATATTTTTCAGTTTTTTTCCCCCACATTGCAGGCCATTTCTTGCACTTTCTGCAAGTTCCGACAGTTTGTCCATGTCGGTCCAGTTCCTAAGAGGTTCCCGCGGTTCAAGGATGAGCTCAGCGAGGGGATAAAGTAGGCGACGAGATGGAGGAAAGTCAAGTAGTATTTTGCAGCTTAGTTGGCATGTAACGTTCTTTAAGCGAAAGACTTTCCTAAACAGGTAGTATGTTTCTTTTTATATGAAATGCGCAACAACAGCAGCAACAACAACAGCAGCAGCAGCGGCAGCAACAACAATAGCAGCAGCAGCAGCGACAGCAACAACAACAACAGCACCAGCTGCAACAACAACAACAGTGTTTACTCTTTTTTTTCAGGAAAAAGAAGAAGCAGACTGCAAATAGAGATTATTGTTTCATGCAACTCTCTCTCTCTCTCCTCTCTCTCTCTCTCTCTCTCTCTCTGAACCTTAAGTGCCCAGACCACATGGGGCTTCCGCAAGGATTTTCCACAAATGTCTGTCCTTTGCATTTTTTTTCTGCTCTTGCCCAGGTGAGCCCTCTATTGCTCAACATCCTTTCTGTTGTTCTTCTCCATGTCTCTTTTTTGTCTACCCTTACTTCCGTTCCCCTGTGGTGTCCATCTTAGTGCTATTTTTGGTAGTGAGTTGTCAGTCATTCGGAGCACATGTCCCAACCACTGCCAGCGTCTTTCCTCAATAATTGCTGTCAGTGGCTTCATCAGCATTTCTGTCAACAAGATGTTATTTCTTATGGTGTTTGGCCAAAATATTTTTCTAATTCTTCGTAAACATTTAGTCTGGAAAGAATTCAACTTGTTTTCTATGGTGTTGGTGATAGAACATTACTCTTAAATATCATGATTTTCGTATTCATGCTTAGTTTTTTTTTAGATTTCCATATAGTCTGCAGCGTTTCATGCAACTATCATTCATAATTATTATAGTTGCGCTAGCCAGTTATACTAGTAGGGAAGACAGTAACGAATCATGTGTGTTTGGTCAGTGTAAAAAAAAAATCACACCGTAACAGTCAGCTAGTCCGTGGGCAATCTTCTGTACCAACAGTATCCAGGTTCAAAAAGCCCATAGGCCACAAGTGTATCAATGAGTGGACCAGCCAGTAGCATATGAATCGAGCAGTTTTGTTGTTGTTGTTGTTGAGCTACAAATTCCTGAGAATTGTGATACTGAACTGAAGATTTTACGATTTCATTCTTTGCAAACGTGTGCGCTCTTCTGGAACGATCTTAACTCGAACTCTGCTGTCTTACTTTTTTCATCCTTCCACTTTTCTTTCTCTTAGAAAGTATAACTGAAGGCTATTCGTAACGTGAAGCTGCTTTCATTATTCTTCTCTTTTACATCTTACACCCTTCCCATGCTCTTAAATGTCACATAGAGATTGTCACATGGTAGATTGCCAAGATTTCCTGTTTTCGGCGAGCTTTTCAGCCTCATCACGGGATGTTATTCCCACTAAGCTGGCCTCTCTTAACAATATCCTCTTTAGAGTTTCACGTGGTTGACCTCTTTTTCTTCGCCCTTGTGTGTTCCACTTGACAGCTTGTTTGGGGGATTGTCTGGTTGTTTCTTCTCAGCACATAACCGACATATGTCCACCTTCTTTTTCTGATCACCCATGAGACAGGCTGTTGTTTGCTCATCTGTCATTTCTCTGCGTTGTTCTTGAATTCGTTCCACTTTATACCGAGTATTTTCCTGAGGCATTTGTTTTCAGAAGAGTCTAATTTCTTGTCTGTTTCCTTAGTTGTTTTCCAGCCTTCACGTGCATAAATTAGAGTGGATAATTACATTTGAATTGAATAATTTTAACTTGGTTTTTGTGCATATAACTTGTGAATGCCATATGTTCTCAAGATTCTTGAAGGCCAAAGCTGCTTTTGCAGTTCTATTTCTAACTTCCTCTCTGTTGGCACCATCCTGGTCTATATAGCTGCCGAGATATGCAAAATTGGTTTACTTCTTCAACAGCTGTTCCTTCTACGTATATTTGTCCTTCATGGGTAATGAGAAGTTTCAATATTTTTGTTTTATCCTTGTTAATTTCAAGTTCTATTTTACTAGCCATTGAAGGCAGGGTATCTGTTTTTTCTTATAATTTTTTATAAATACGAAACTACGAGGCTTTGGTACAGTAAAGTAAGAGAACAAATTTTGTATGATTAGACCTCGAAAAAATCGTAGACAAAGCACTTTAGTGAGACGTGAGAGAAAGAAAAATCACAAGAGAATTACCTGGGATTCGAACACGGACTCCGGTAGGACGAGCAGCCGTCTAGCCACGAGAGAACAGCTTAGCCAAATTGGCTAAGTCGATAGTAAGCTGTTCTCTCGTGGCTAGACGGCTGCTCGTCCTACCGGAGTCCGTGTTCGAATCCCAGGTAATTCTCTTGTGATTTTTCTTTCTCTCACGTCTCACTAAAGTGCTTTGTCTACGATTTTTTCGAGGTCTAATCATACAAAATTTGTTCTCTTACTTTACTGTTTTTTCTTACATCGATTTCACAGTCACCGATAAGAGTTATGTCATGTGCAAAATCAAGATCTTCCAGTTGGGTCTCACGTATCCAATCAATGCCCGCTTTACCGTTGCAACATTTTTTTCGTTATGAGGTCTATGGCAATTCCAAAAAAAGCAAGGGAGGTAATATACATCCTTGTTTCACTCATGTTTCAATCTGGAACCATTTGCTCATTCCTTCTTCTGTCTTGACTGCACATAAATTATCCATTGAAGAGGTCCCTAATGATGATGGCAATCTTAGAACATGGTGGAAGTGAGCTCTTTTACATGGATCGATCATATTTCAGTTAACTTTAACGACTCTTACAACTTAGGACGATTCGTGTCATGTAAGAGAATCTGAGGAGTTTCTTACTTCCCTTGATTTCGGTCTTTCAGTATCTGTGTTCTCAACTTGTTACACTCTTAATAAGTTTTCGTTTTCCATCTACTGACAAGATCTTGAAATCTCTCTCAGTTTCTTGAATAGGTCTTCTAACTTCTAACTACTGAATAGGTCAGCTTCTAACCACAGAGTAGATCTTCCAACTTTCAGCACCATTAATGAATAGATTTTCTAACTTCTAACTACTAAATAGGTCTTCCAACTTTCAGCACCAATAATGAATAGATCTTTTAACTTCTAACTACTGAATAGGTCAGCTTCTAATCACTGAGTTGATCTTCCAACTTTCAGCACCATTAATGAATAGATATTCTAACTACTAACTACTGAATAGGTCTTCCAACTTTCAGCACCACTAATGAGTAAGTCTCCTAACTTCTAGTTTCACTACTGAATAGGTATTCTGACTACACTAAACAGGTATTCTAACTACACTACAACTCAAATCATTTTCAGTCCGTCAGCCCAGATCCGCTACTGAAGAGGAATATGCCTTCTCTTTTATAGTCCCTTTTATTGCTGTCTATCACTCGATGTTACGTCACTATTTTATATGAGTACCCACTAGACTGCAGCTCATATTTTCATGACTACTTCCTTCAAAAAAGTAAAACAACTAAATAAGCTGTGGAGAAGAACAAACAGAACTACAAAAAAAAAAAAAGATTTTTAAAGGCATGCATCTTTTCCATCGCAACATACGCCTGTGAGACCTGGACACTTACAAAACAGCACAGAAACACATAAATGCCTTTGAATGTAAAATGCTACAGAAGAGTCCTTCAAATATCATGGACACAAAAAAGAACAAATATATCCATACTACAAGAACTTAATATTGAAGAAGGTTGACTAGTAAAGAGGATTAAAGAGAGAAAACTTAAATACTTTAGACACATTAATCGTTATGATAATTTAGAGAAAACCGTTTGGGAAGGATACATTATGGGAAAAAGAAAGAGAGGAAGATTAAGGCGAAGATGGCTGCAAGACGTAGTTTATCATCTGCAAATAGACGCATCAGCAACAGAGCATCTTGCTTACAACCGAGAGGCCAACATGAGAGCTGTTAGGGAGGCAAATTTCCGCAAGGGACAAGCAAATAACTGCTAACTTCTGTTACTTTTTTGTTGACTATTTTGTTTCAAGATTTCTCCCAAATTCTATGATTCTGTGACACTTGCCTACAAATATTAAGTTTAATAAAATAACTTACGTTGTCATAATAACCCGACTGGTCGGTGATTGCACTCTGTTATTCTACACCTTATGATCTGGCACATCATGATGTTGATGGTACCATCTAAGGATATATTTAAATACTACCTGATAACTGCCACTGACAAAATATTTCACTTTGGGAATTACTTAGTGACTTCCCCTCGTATTACTTCGTTTTCTTTGTCTCGCGTCGATGGTGCTTATAACTTTCCATGCCTCTTTGCTTCCAGGCGGTTCTAAGGACTGCAAATGCGCCTCAAACAGCCTCTGGCAGTCAAGTCCAGCGCCTGGCCTTCCCGTGGCAGAACTGTTTAAACTGACAGGAGAAGGGGCGAGGGCGAATATCTGGCGCCTGAAAACCAGTTACTTAGGGTAGATGAGTGGCACGTTTGGTAGCTCATCTGCCGCTGTTGGCGAGATTTTTCAGCCGCCGTGCCGTGGAGCGGTGCTCTTCCCGGCCAATGAAGAAAGGTACAAATGAGGTTGCCGCGCAGCATCACTGCGGAAAAGGTGGTAGAAAGGATAAAGCGAAGCAAACAGTCAAATCATGGCACCTCTGGTCTGGAGGTCGGCCACGTCCTGAGTGCAGTCATGTCGGGTGAAATGCATGAACCGGCTTGTCTCACTGCTGGCGAGACTCTTCATATGCCGTGCGTGGAGTGAAGCTCCTCCCGGTTAAGGAAGTAAATGCGGAAAAGAAATAAAGGTTGCTGTGCGGAGCCGATGGGAAAAGGTGGTGGAAAGTGAAGTTTAATCGGTATGTCCAGTAGTATCGCTACGAGAGCTATACCACGGCACCTCTGCTCAAGAGGCCGCCCACGTCCGAAATACACCTACACTGGTGAAATATGCCTAAACCGGCACACACCAGGGGTGGAACTTGATGGCTAGACATGTCATGCCACCTCCGCTCTAGAGGTCGGTAACGCCTGATAAACACCCATACTGGTGAATTTTGCCTAAACCGGCTCATACCAGGGGTGAATCTTGAAGGCTATGCATGTCACAGTACCTCTGCTCTAGAGGTCGGTCCCGTCCCGAACACGCCCATACTGGGATAATGCCTAAACCGGCTCAACCCAGGGGTAGAAGTCACTAGTGGCGAGGATTCGTCCTCCTGGACAAAAGCTCCATCCTGGTCACAACTAGGAAGGGTAGTTGCCACGACCGCAAAATGCTGAAGTCGGAGACACTGGACCAGGGAAGTCTAGATAGGCAACCACCTCTCACCCGGCGGGGATGTTTGCGTATCCTAATCACGCTGAGGTTTTCCGGTGAGAAAGTCCAACCCTGGACTGGATGGGCAACCACCTCTCACCCGGCGGTGATACACGGGTATCTCAAAACACGTCGAGGTTTTCCGGTGAGAAAGTCCAACTCTGGCCTGGGTGGGCTACCGCCTCTCACCCAGCGGGGATGCACTGATATCCTAAACACGTCGAGGTCTTCCGGTGAGAAAGTCCAACCCTAGACTAAACTGGTGCAATGAAAACCACGGTGTCACGCAATCCCGCTTCCGAGACCCACCAAGAATACAGGCTAAAGCACTGTGACACTCTGAATCTCTTGTGGTCCTTTCGTGGATCTCGTGTGGTCTATTTTGGACCACACAAGGGACCACGGGACCTAACGAGGACCACAGGCATGAATTCAGTAGGTTCACAGTGCGGTTTTTTGGGTGTATAAGTGAACGAAGAAGAAGAAGAAGAAGCTTCCAGGCAAGCCTCATTGCTTCATATTTGCTTGTTGATTATAATCTAAGCTACTTTAGCAGCACACAATTCTCCAATAGTCACCTTTCGCTTCTTTTCATGTTTCTAACCCGTTTCATCTCCACATGTTCAGGTTTCCTTTCTTTTATATTAAAAAAAAAATCCACACTTTTTTTTTTTTGGCATCGTTAGAACTTCATATTATCGCCTCACCTCTCGGGTTCCTGGAAGATGTTCTAAATGGGGTACAAATCCTTCTTGAAGGAAAGTGCATCAGTAATGGAAAACAGAAGAGGGTTGTGGGTTAATTCCTGGAGAATTAACTGATATCTAAAGTGTTCTGTGTGTGTGTGAGAGAGAGAGAGAGAGGGAGAGAGAGAGGGAGAGATTATATACAATCATGGTGTGAATCAGCGAAAATTGTTCATAGTTGAATGTTAGAGCGAAATATATGCATTACTATTGTTAGAGTGAAGTAGGCATGATTATTTTAGAGCAGCGTAGGCAAGATTACTCTTAGAGTAGAACAAGAGTGATTATTATTAGAAAGAACTAGGTATGATTAATATTAGAAAGGAACATGCATGATTATAGTTAGAGAGAAGTTAGCACGATTACTGTTAGAACGAAGTAAGCATGACTGATATTGCAGCGAAGTGTGCATAGTTAATGTTGCAAGAAACCAGGCATAATTAATTAACAATAGGTCGAAAATTAGCATAAAAAATTAATTCTTCTTTTCCGCGTCGGTGTAATGTGCAGTAGTTAGTGCATTCAACTACCAGTCAGAATACCCCTTGGTCGATTCTTGTTTTGGGGTGAAAATGAATGTCTTTGTACTTACGGTACTGGAATAGGCCAAGCCTAAAGGAATGGGTACGTGGGGTTTCTCAGCCAGCGAGGACACGTGACTGTCCTGCTTACCTGGCAATGTTCAGGCTTTGAAGTATAAAAGCACTAATACTTCACCGCTTTGGAAGGATGCACATAACAGGAAAAAGAAAGAGAGGAAGACCAAAGCGAAGGTGGCTGCAAGACATCGTTGATGATCTGCAAATAGACGCATCAGCAGCAGGGCATCTTGCTCACAACCGAGAGGCCTACAGGAGAGCTGTTAGGGAGACAAAGTTCTGCAAAGGGACATGAAAATGACTGACTGAATACTTCACACCTTTAGGGTTTACAGATATTTTTATCACGGCACCAGTTTATTATTGTCATCATTTATCACGACACCAGTTTATTATTGTCATCATTTATCATTACACCAGTTTATTATTGTCATCATTTATCACGACACCAGTTTATTATTGTCATCATTTATCATTACACCAGTTTATTATTGTCATCATTTATCATTACACCAGTTTATCATTGTCATCATTTATCACGACACCAGTTTATCATTGTCATCATTTATCACGGCACCAGTTTATTATTGTCATCATTTATCAAGACACAAGTTTATCAATGTCATCATTTAAATTATTCAAACTTCTCTTTAAAGTGATTCGTAATTTGAGAATGGGGGCACGTGATGCTCTTAGAAGAGTTCACCATCCCCCGAAGACTGAGGGTAAAAACGTTTAGAATCCCCGCATGTTGTACCCCAGTCACTATTCTTATTTATGTTGTACCCCAGTCATTATTCTTATTTATGTTGTACCCCAGTCATTATTCTTATTTATGTTGTACCCCAGTCATTATTCTTATTTATGTTGTACCCCAGTCATTATTCTTATTTATGTTGTACCCCAGTCATTATTCTTATTTTCACAATCTCGCTACTAAACAAGATTTCCGTGCTCCTTCGCATCGCCAAAATTTCTTCTGTTTCTTTCCGTTATAGACAAACACACTCTTGTACATGTGCTTCCAAATGATTGGAACAATTTTTTATAAATAGGAAACTACGAGGTTTTGGTACGGTAAAGTAAGAGAACAAATATTGTAGGATTAAACCTCGAAAAAATCGTAGACAAAGCACTTTTAGTGAGACGTGAGAGAAAGAAAAATCACAAGAGAATTACCTGGGATTCGAACACGGGCTCCGGTAGGACGAGCAGCCGTCTAGCCACGAGAGAACAGCGTACTATCGACTTAGCCAACTAGCACCCCTGCCTCAGTTGCTTGACCAGATCATTGTACTTCTCAAATTTGAATAAATGCTGTTCCTCTATTCTAGTTTCACACGGGACCGTAAGCTCGATCATTATTAATTCTTTTTTTTTTCTGTTGTGCTAGTTGGCTAAGTCGATAGTACGCTGTTCTCTCGTGGCTAGACGGCTGCTCGTCCTACCGGAGTCCGTGTTCGAATCCCAGGTAATTCACGTCTCATTAAAGTGCCTTGTCTACGATTTTTTCGAGGTTTAATCCTACAATATTTGTTCTCTTACTTTTCAAAATGATTGAGGCTTTCACGTTATTCATCTTCTTTGGGTGAAAGCGTCTATCATTATCTTCTTGATGAACAGGTGAAGACTCTGCCCGTTTTGGCTGATCAGCTACCTTTAGCTGACATGCTAGCGTCAGAGTTGGCAAACACAGGTGAGCAAGATCCTGTCGTACCTCCTTTGGTACCCCCAGTAACAGGCTTACGCCTGGCTAATGGGGCAGGGATAGCCGTATTCTCCATGACAGTGGACTCCTTTAAAGAAGTACTCCACATCCCACTACTTGTTAGCTGCATTCAAGGACTGACAAAATTGCCGTCATAACCTGCTTCCAAGCCGGAACGATGCTGCACCTCAATACTTTCAGAGTTTAGGTTGCAAAGAACACCAGCTGGCATATCCATGGAGATTTAAGACATGAGAGACACGACACGACAAGACAAGACACGACAAGACAAGACAAGACAAGACAAGACACGACAAGACACGACAAGACAAGACAAGACACGACAAGACAAGATACGACAAGACAAAACACGACAAAACAAGACACGACAAGACAAGACACGACAAGACAACACCAAACACAAGACAAGACAAGACAAGACACGCCAAGACAAGAACAGACACAAGACAAGACAAGACACGACACAACAAGACAAGATAAGACAAGACATGACAAGAAAAGACACGACAAGATAAGACACAACAAGACATGACACGATACGACAAGACAAGACACGGCAAGACAAGACAAGACAAGACATCTTCTTGTTCAAAAATAAGGAATCTAACGTCTCAGACTGGTGATGCCGTCTTGACAATTCAGGAACAACGTTCACAGCACGTACAAGTCACATACATCTATGTCATTTATAAGGCCATGTCAGCGGTTAATTGCATTTAATCCTTCCAACTCATGATGATGATTAATCCAAGGTGATATGGTGATGAGGAAAGTGACGTGACATCTCAAAAACTGCATGAAAACATGAAGAATAACAAAGTCCAGTCGGAGTTACAACTTACGCAGTTCACTTCGCCATAGGAATGATAATATCGACATTCTAACAAGACATATCCTTCCCGTGCCGTTAAACGTCACATAGGGCTCGCAAAGTAGTTCGCCAATTTTTCCTGTCTTCGGCGAGTCTTTCAACCTCATCAAAGGATTTTATGCCTGTTAATTTGGCCTCTCTTAATAATGTCCTCTTCAGAGTTTCACGCGGTCTGCCTCTTTTTCTTCGGTCTGTTGTGTTCCACTTGATAGCTTGTTTTGGGATTCTCTGATCATTTCTTCTCATCAAGTGACCAAAATATGTCCATTTCCTTTTCCTGATCACCCATGAGACTGGTTGTTGTAACAAGACATACAAAACCACAAATGATATACAGCACTTGGCTAGACTTACATTCTACGCTAAAGACTGAACTAGACACAAAACGAATCTTCTTACACGGCGTCTAACATTCGAATCTTCTAATTCATGCGTTAGAATCGTACATTTTCTTTCTAAACCAGTCACAGCACAGATTCGATACAAGAAAAAAAAAGACGAGTGAAACTGTGAGTAGGTCTCACTGACACTAAAAGCCTACTACAGCTTGACCATATCTTAATAGTTACTGATCTTTGTTACACACATTCTGTTTTACTGATATTCATATAACAAACTTAAATGACATATTACTCGCTGATGCCAGTTAACATTTTTTCTCGGTAACCATTCTAAAAATAGCAGATAAAGCACTTTAGAAGTGGAAGAAAAACTAACCATACAACACTGCACTAAATCATTTTACTGTGTAAAAGCTTCGTTGTTCGTCGCTTGCAAAATTTGTACCTTGTACATTTCTCTCAACGTTTCAGACTTTCTGTAGAGTTGCTTTAAGTACTTTCTTTGCTCTCTCTCTCAATCTCTCTCTCTGCCCCCCCCCCAACCCCATCTTCAAAGCCCCTTTCTCTGAACATTTCATTGCACTGTGGTAAGCTCATGTTCACTAAACATTTCCGCTGACAGCTGTTGTGAGGGTTCGATGATTTGTTCGGCCACGCTCTTACATCCTGAGTACTTCCCAGGATCTTTGCTCATATTCCCAGGATCTTTGCTCATATTCCCAGGATCTTTCCTCATATTCCCAGGATCTTTGCTCATACCCTCGCACATGAAAGAAAAGCCATGTTTTGTCGTCGGGTTTGTGACTTTTTAGGCATTTTCTTGTAGGCTACAAGGTGAAGGTAAAATTCTCGTTTCTATGCCATTAAGGCAGATTGGGGAATCTGATGTTAGGACCGTATTTTCCATGACCCTGGGCACATGAAAGTCTGATGTTGTCAGTATCACGCCTGGCCTCTTCACCTTCCAAGATTTCTCTGGTACCCATTTTCAGAGGCTGTGTGTACCAGAAAAAAAAATCCCACTGCTGGGATTGAACCCGATACCGCCTGATTAGTAAACCGAGCGCCTAACCACTCAGCCAACCAGGCTGAATATTTTGTCATAAGTGAAAGCATTTAGAACAAGAGAAAGTTTTTTATTTTCTTTCGTGATATTTGGCAAAGCGGAGACTGTCTTTTTTATCTTCACTTCAAGCACTCATTTGACTTCTCAAACACAAAAGAAAATTCTGTGATCATTCACTGTGTTTATTTACAAAACAAAACAAAAACCCAATAAATTTTAGGACATACATAGAAGAGAAATAATGCTTAATACTTTTGAACGGTCAGACAAAGGCAAAAGTAGAATGGAGTGCACAAATGGAGTTTGACAAGGTGAGTTACAAAGTCAGTAAAGGGAGAACATTGATCATATGTCAACTTGGAAAAGATTACTTCAGTCAAAAGATCTGATAGAACAGTGCTTTTTTGTTGTTTGTTTTCGAAAAATAGAATTCCTAGATGTGGAATACATCTTGTTAAAATTGATCATGAGATTAATTAAGAGAGAAAGAGAATAAAAAAGAAGCAAAGAGAGAGACAAAGAAAGAGAGACAGAGAGAGAGAGAGAGAGGGAAGGAAAGAAAGAGAGAGAAAGTGAGAGAGCAAACGCAAATCTTACCATTTCTCAAATTAGAAATAGGTAGAAACCTGCGTTTAAGATTGTCGTTCTTGGTACACACACATACAAGCACACACACACACGTGCGCACACACATATATTTCTCATTACAATTATTAGATCCCATATTGAGTCAGTTTTCCTTTTCATTTCTCTGCATTCTTTCCTCTACTCCTGTATACACATGACTGGCTCTTCTAACGGGAATATTAGAAAATAATGTACTATTGCGGTGCATCAACATCACTCTGCTTTATAAATTCTGTTTCTGAATGTTTCTGTCCATTATTAAAATGTAGACTTAACTCAGTTCCCTCTTTGTTGTGTCTCTGTTGTGTTTCCACTTTGTTGTGTCTCTGTTGTGTTTCCACTTTGTTGTATCTCTGTTGTGTTTCCTCTTTGTTGTGTCTCTGTTGTGTTTCCACTTTGTTGTGTCTCTGTTGTGTTTTCACTTTGTTGTGTCTCTGTTGTGTTTCCTCTTTGTTGTGTCTCTGTTGTGTTTCCACTTTGTTGTATCTCTGTTGTGTTTCCTCTGTTGTGTCTCTGTTGTGTTTCCACTTTGTTGTGTCTCTGTTGTGTTTCCACTTTGTTGTATCTCTGTTGTGTTTCCTCTTTGTTGTGTCTCTGTTGTGTTTCCTCTTTGTTGTGTCTCTGTTGTGTTTCCTCTTTGTTGTGTCTCTGTTGTGTTTCCACTTTGTTGTGTCTCTGTTGTGTTTCCACTTTGTTGTGTCTCTGTTGTGTTTCCACTTTGTTGTGTCTCTGTTGTGTTTCCACTTTGTTGTGTCTCTGTTGTGTTTCTACTGTGTTGTGTCTCTGTTGTGTTTCCACTTTGTTGTGTCTCTGTTGTGTTTCCTCTTTGTTGCATGTTAGAACGTAGGCCTTGTCTCACATGAAAAATTGCTCCAAATGTACAAAAATATTTACAGATTTATAAAAAAAAATGTTCAATTTCTGAACGCATTCACTCAAAATATTCACTCTTAGGATTTGTGTGTGTCTGTGTGTGTCTGTGTGTGTTGGGGAGTGAGGGGAGGGAGAGGTGACTACCCTGATTTTTCAGCAATACAAATTAAAATTTGTGAAAATAATTATAAGTTTACACACTTTCATCCATTGATTGTACAAGCCACGTATATTAATAATATGAACTGTCTTTCAAATATATCGCAGCCCAATACTTAGAATTAAATATCTGAACCAAACGCCTTCATCTAATTCAGTGGTTCCCGAAGTTCTGTATGCCTCCGCTCTCACACACGTTTGAGATGGTGAGGTATACTTCCCCCCGCATACACCTTTGAGATGGAAAGATCCAGGCAGCTGTGAGAGAAAAGGGAAGGAACACGGGGCTTGAGAGAAAAGGGAAAGGACATGGGGCATGAGAGAAAAGGGAAATGACATGGGGCATAAGAGAAAAGGGAAGACACGGGGCTTGAGAGAAAAGGGAAAGGACATGGGGGATGAGAGAAAAGGGAAGACACGGGGCTTGAGAGAAAAGGGAAAGGACATGGGGGATGAGAGAAAAGGGAAGGACACGGGGCATGAGAGAAAAGGGAAGGACACGGGGCATGAGAGAAAAGGGAAGACACGGGGCTTGAGAGAAAAGGGAAAGGACACGGGACTTGAGAGAAAAGGGAAAGGACACGGGGCTTGAGAGAAAAGGGAAAGGACACGGGGCTTGAGAGAAAAAGGAAAGGACACGGGACTTGAGAGAAAAAGGAAAGGACACGGGACTTGAGAGAAAAGGGAAAGGACACGGGGCTTGAGAGAAAAAGGAAAGGACACGGGACTTGAGAGAAAAGGGAAAGGACACGGGGCTTGAGAGAAAAAGGAAAGGACACGGGGCTTGAGAGAAAAGGGAAAGGACACGGGACTTGAGAGAAAAGGGAAAGGATACGGGAATTGAGAGAAAAGGGAAAGGACACGGGGCTTGAGAGAAAAAGGAAAGGACACGGGACTTGAGAGAAAAAGGAAAGGACACGGGACTTGAGAGAAAAGGGAAAGGACACGGGGCTTGAGAGAAAAAGGAAAGGACACGGGACTTGAGAGAAAAGGGAAAGGACACGGGGCTTGAGAGAAAAAGGAAAGGACACGGGACTTGAGAGAAAAAGGAAAGGACACGGGACTTGAGAGAAAAAGGAAAGGACACGGGGCTTGAGAGAAAAGTGAAATGATATGGGGCATGAGAGAAAAGGGAAAGGACATGGGGCATGAGAGAAAAGGGAAAGGACATGGGGCATGAGAGAAAAGGGAAAGGACATGGGGCATGAGAGAAAAGGGAAAGGACATGGGGCATGAGAGAAAAGGGAAAGGACATGGGACATGAGAGAAAAGGGAAAGGACATGGGGTATGAGAGAAAAGGGAAGGACACGGGGCATGAGAGAAAAGGGAAAGGACATGGGGCATGAGAGAAAAGGGAAAGGACATGGGGCATGAGAGATAGTTAAGCGAACAATTATTTCAGGCACTAGGGATGTAGACTAGGAGGCAAGAGGGCGGCTGTCCGAAAACGTTTGGGAACCTCTGGTCAAACTCTTGTAAACTTTAGTAGCAAAGATGCCGTAAAAAAAATAAATAAACGAAGGAAAGATTTCTTTCTCTGCCCACCCCAGCCACAAGATCTGCAGTGTCTTGACGGCACAGAAAGGGGGGACGTTATCTTAACCTTTAACCTCGCCAAACCACAAAACCGAGTATTTGGCTGTGGTAATTTAAAAGACATTATAAAAGCATTTAGTTTGACAGTAAGAAACAACCAAAATGTAAATATAGATATATCATGCTGGGTTTGTTTTGTTTTTTGTTTGCGTTTCGCAGATATTACGCTATTTTCTTTCAGTTATTTATTTTATTATCAGCGTCGAGGTAAGGCTCTTTTCCAGCAGAAAGATTACACAATAGCTGACGGTCAGATTATGAAGTTCAGCATTTTCTTTGAGCAACAATGTCTCACAGACGCCCAAGATACTTGTATGTGCATGAAATAAATGATGACTACGTGAACGTGCACGGTATTGTGAAGAACAGGTCACATGTAAACTATAACACAGTACGAAGTGACGTGTAGCCACGGTATTGTGAAGGACAGGTCATATGTAAACTATAACACAGTACGAAGTGACGTGTAGCCACGGTATTGTGAAGGACAGGTCACACGTAAACTATAACACAGTACGAAGTGACGTGTGGCCACGGTGCACTGACATATTACATGTAACAATTATTTTTTTAAAATAAGTATGAATTACAGTGCTATGAAAATTCACATCCCATATAATTCCAGAAGTTCTGAAATCCATACATTAAGCATTGCATTTAATTATAGCAATGTAATGTAGAGGCTTAAATCACAGTGCGATTAATTACTACAATTGTGCGGCATAAATTCTCAACGTGATTTAACTATTACAAGCTGTGTCGCGGCATAAATTCACAACGTGATTTAACTATTACAGGCTGTGTCGCGGCATAAATTCACAACGTGATTTAACTATTACAGGCTGTGTCGCGGCATAAATTCACAACGTGATTTAACTATTACAAGCTGTGTCGCGGCATAAATTCTCAACATGATTTAACTATTACAGGCTGTGTCGCGGCATAAATTCTCAACATGATTTAACTATTACAGGCTGTGTCGCGGCATAAATTCTCAACATGATTTAACTATTACAGGCTGTGTCGCGGCATAAATTCACAGCGAGATTAATTATTACAAGCAGTTTAGGGCTCTGTTCACACACGTTAGAACACATTTGGAGTTTTGATATGCACTGGCAAATGTATAAACCTATTTTACATAAAACATTTAGCAAGAGTCTCAAAATCCTTCGAAAGTCGGTCACTTAATCCAACGTTGGCCAATAGGACATGCAGATTATCAAATGTTAGTCTTTTAACTTAGTGCTCAAAGGTTTAACACACAAACCAAAAAAATATTACCCTTTTTAAATAGACCTACTTCAGAAATTTAAAGTTTAGAGAAATAGCTTTTAAAAAAATGATAAAATTCACAATTGTCAGTCTTTGGTCATACTAATTTCAGTAAACACGTTTTCTTCTCCGCCAGTGTTCTGAATTATATAGTGTACATTAACTTTGCTGAGCAATAGGACTCACGGCAAATGAGGTCAGGAACGACGAAATATAAAAACAGTTTAATGGTCATGGTAGTGAAAAACAAGTATTAAAACCCTTTTCGCCTTTGGGTGTTATCTGAGTTCACCTGGAGGTTCTTCTCAGACTCCTCGTCGAAGGCCTCGTTTACCCGGCTGTGGTCTGTGCTCGGCTTGACCACGATCTCCATCTCCGAGGGCGCATATGACTGTTTCCTGGCCCGAGCAAGACCGTCTTTGTTCTTCACCACAATCTCCATCTCAGAAGGTGTGATGGAAAGCCCTCTTGATCTGGTCCTGGTTGGTATGTGGTTGGTCATCTTCATGTCTGACAGTTCATAGCAGTTCAAGTCTTTGCCGTCTTTTAGCATGTAGCCTGCAAGGACAAAGATGTTCCAGATTTCATCGATACCACACGAATACATTCACATACGCAGACAACAGAATTCTTCTTCTTCTTTTTCTTCTTTTTCTTCTTCTTCTTTTTCTTCTTCTTCTTCTTTTTCTTCTTCTTCTTCCTTCCTTCCTTCCTTCGTCTTCCTTCTTTCTTCTTCTTCTTCTTAAACTGCTAGCTTAATATTCTTTGCAGCCGATGCTGTGAAGATATTAGAACATACCATCGAATTGGGAGTAGGTTACAACGGCTTGTTTTTTTCAGTCCCTGTGTGGAGCTTTGAAAAGCAGGAGGTGTGCAGTACTTCTTTAGCAGACTCCACCACCATGGGTATTATAGTGATTCCCTGCCCCCTTAGCTATACTAAGGCCTGCTACTGGGGGTACCAACGGAGAGATGGGACAGTTGGCAATGGTTCGCCAATCCTGACGCTAACATGTCAGCTCTGGGTTCACTGAATGTCAGATAGGACGTCGTCTTCTCTCCCACGAGAAACAACCACTCCAGTGTCCAGCACCCAGTATAAAGATAGGATGTCGTCTTCTCTCTCACGAGAAACAACCACTCCAGTGTCCAGCACGCAGTATAAAGCACAATTTCTCTAATTTGATCTTCATGTAAAGGAGTTTGTTCCAGAAGCTGTTCAAATTTTGCCTACAATAGGTCTCTCTCTCTCTCTCTCTCTCTCACTCTCTCTCTCTCTCTCTCTCTCTCAGTAGAAACAAACGCACAAGGGCAGGCTTTCATCTCTGCCCTGGCACAATGCTCGTCTAACACTCCTTTTCTGCGTCTACCTAAGCACTGTTTCACATAAAGCAGCGATTCTCAACGTCCCATGTCCCAATTCTCCTTTTTTTTCCTTTTCAATCCAGGCTGTTGCTGTATCCTCCCTATACATTAAATCATCATCCTATTGAAAAAAAAGAACAAAACATTATTCTCCAAGTCATGCCTTGATAAGAAAATTCCTCTTATTAGATTTGAAAGTCCTTCCTGTAAGAGCCTTCCGTCTTCCCGTTGAGAATCAATGGTCTTAGCGAACTTTCTCAATGGAGTTTCCGTGGAACCCTAAGGTTCTACGAGACACTCTTTAAGGGTTCTGTAAGAGACCGTGACTAAATGAATAAATGAACATCATTTACACATCATTTATGAATGTACTGGTTAAAAATACATCTCTCCGTTCACTTTATCATCATCAGTCCTCTGTAGTCCCAATGGAGGTTAATGCATTAACAAAGGTTCCCCAGCAAAATCCTGTCTTGAGCGAGTTAGGGTACCCCAAATCATGTCTGTCTCGCTTCCTTTAGTTCTTCCTGTACTGAGCGTCTCCATGTTCCTAATGGCATGCTTCTCTTTCTTTTTCCTTGAGGTATCCAGGTCAAGACAGTATAGGGCTGTCTTGTTTTTGTTTTTGTTTTCCATTACTAGTGTGTGGGCCAGTTAACTAAATAAGATTATCGAATTTTCGTTACTGGATACAGATACAAACAACTAACATAACCGTCAGCTGCCGATATAAGTTTCTTGCTGGGGTTCGTGGCTTCTAAACATTCATTTCTAGCTCTGTCTCGCGCCAACCTCAGTGATCTTCGGACTGTAGACACTGACCGTGGAGACCAGGCGAAAGAGCTGACTGCCTGCGCCCACGATTTAACATCGATCTCATCCTTCTTAAAAGTTTGTTCCAGGCCAAAATATAGCGAGAAAGGTTGCACTAGATTCTAACATTGTAGGTCACTCACTTATCAGTTCTAACACTGTAGGTCATTCACTTATCTGTTCTAACAATGTAGGTCATTCACCTATCTATTATAACATTATAGGTCTCTCACCTATCTGTTCTAACAATGTAGGTCACTCACCTATCTGTTCTAACACTGTAGGTCACTCACCTATCTCTTCTAACACTGTAGGTCACTCACCTATCTGTTCTAACACTGTAGGTCACTCACCTATCTCTTCTAACATTGTAGGTCACTCACCTATCTCTTCTAACATTGTAGGTCACTCACCTATCTCTTCTAACATTGTAGGTCACTCACCTATCTGTTCTAACACTGTAGGTCACTCACCTATCTGTTCTAACACTGTAGGTCACTCACCTATCTCTTCTAACACTGTAGGTCACTCACCTATCTGTTCTAACACTGTAGGTCACTCACCTATCTGTTCTAACACTGTAGGTCACTCAGCTATCTGTTCTAACACTGTAGGTCACTCACCTATCTCTTCTAACACTGTAGGTCACTCACCTATCTGTTTTGCTGTGAAGTGCCCACTCTCTAAAACTTTAAGAAGTCTGTCCAGGTCTGTGGCATCGTCGTAAGCCTCGGGCGGGTAGGCGTGTTCCCCGTGGATTGGAAGATCCAGACCTGGAGTAATTTATATCATCGTCTCTTTACTTTAATGATAAGACGTGCCAGTCTTGTCTTGTCTTGTTTTGTCTTTGTCTTGTCATGTTTTGTCTTTGTCTTGTTTTGTTTTGTCTTGTCTTGTCTTGTCGTCTTCCTCATATACTTTTCAATGTTGAGAGGGCTTGACAATATACTTCACATAATTGGATATTCAAGCTTTTGACAAGAATTACAATAAATAAAAACAGCCCATCATTAAATAAAGCTTAAAGGGAAATAATAAAGAAAAGAAAACTCACATAGACACACACTTTTTCCCCCTTTCTGCGTTTATCCTGAAAGACTCAACATCTTCGATGTATCACAGTTTACACCTAAGCTGCTATATCTGTGCCTTTCTGTCCGACAAATTCATCTTCGGCGCGGCTTATGTTTAGGACCTGGTTTACTTTTTGATTTCATCCTTTCTCTGTCAGTCAGTCAGTCATTTGCATGTCCCTTGCGGAACTTTGCCTCCCTAACAGCTCTCCTGTAGCCCTCTTCGTTGTAAGCAAGATGCCGTGCTGTTGATACATCCATTCGCAGATCATCAACGATGTCTTGCAGCCATCTTCGCCTTGGTCTTCCTCTCTTTCTTTTTCCCATTATGTACCCTTCCAATCAGAGAATCCCAAAACAAGCTATAATGTGGAACACAACAGGCCAAAGAAAAAGAGGCAGACCACGTGAAACTCTGAAGAGGTCATTGTTAAGAGAGGGCACATTAACAGGCATAAAATCCCTTGATGAGGTTGAAAGACTCGCCGAAGACAGGAAAAATTGGCGAACTACTTTGCGAGCCCTATGTGACGTTTAAGGATATAAGATAAAAACCCTTCACAGGCTATCTTCTGTAAATTATCATGAAGTTTAATAGCGTCCCTACTAACTTGACCAAATTATACTTTGTTTTCAGGTTGGGAACACATGGGGGAAGAATAAAGTCATGGTCAGCTATAGGCCACCAACCACCGTCTCATTGACACATGACCACTCCGTCTGGCCCACACCAAAATAAAAGACAGACATGAACATTTTATCATATTATTATGTGTGGTAAATATTTCAATAAAGGACAATTTAAGAAAATGAATGAGCACGAGCAAAGGAAAAGACTTAACCAGACTTAAGGACTGGGTAATCCAGGTCCATGCAAAACGTGATCTGCCTGGGGTCTACCTGAGACCTACTTTTCTATGATTCACAAATACTAGACTCAGCCTGCGTGTAAGGTCCACATATTGAAAACACTTTGACTAACAAGAAGTATTTAAATTGATGCCCATTTGAAATGGAAAAAAAAATATGAGAACCAGTGAAAAAGAAACAGGCACAGAAAAGGATGGAAACAGAAGAGAAGAAACCTCCACATTTCTGAGCCAAGAGTCTCTGACGCTGGAAAATTTACTTCTATCAAGAAAATTAACCTCTGAGATTAGTCAGCATATTTGTCTATGATTTCTTGCTTAAGAAATATCTGTTTACACAAACTAGATTTTTTTTTCCGTAAATTCTTTTATGAAGTTTATAAAACTGATAGCGAATCGAAAAGTAATCGGAAATAAAGGGACGCAATTACTGAAAATATAAAAACTCGAGAGATAGATTCAGTCTTTTCCTATATTTTCAAGGATTATGTCCCTTGGCTTGCGGTAACATTTTTACTTCACCTTCGAATATTCACCGCCTTCAAAACAAACGTTTAGTATACTAATGGACAAAAGCTAAGGGCCGGTCATTAATTTCAAGCATATGTTTATTTTGATTGCCGTACTAAAACTGTAAATAAATTTATCGTAGAATCTTGATTAAATTGCGTTCTCAGGCAGTCCTCTATGCAGCCGGGGCATAAACAACACCAACTGTTCATCACAACAAGTGTTAAATCACTTGCAGTGGTATCGTCCTAGACAAAATGTTAGGGCATTTTTAAAAGTGTCAGCATGACTCAGCAGGTAATTAAATCATGCTGATTTGTGCTGCACTTGCAAAAGGCATCCTTGGTGAACACTTCTCACCTTCCACTCATTTTTACTAAAGCGGTTTAGGGGTATTTGTGTCATTTGAAAAACATCATGCCACCGCGAAGGCGTTTTAGCACCTTTGAACGTCATCGGGTCATAGCCTTGGTTGAAAGCGGGTTATCTGGCCGTGAAGTTGCCCGGCTTTCGGGGATGTCCCATTCTACCATCCAAAGGCATTTGGAGCGATTTCGCGCAATCGGAGGAGTAGAAGATAGGCATCGTTCAGGGCGACCTCGTTGCACGAGTAGATAAGATGACAGATACCTGCAGCTGTCAACACTTCGCAACCGGACAATAACGTCTTCCACTCTCAGAAACCAGCTAATGAATACGGCAAACGTCAATGTTAGCGGTAGAACAATTCGCAGATGTTTAAGAGAAACTTGGCTGGCTTCACAACGACCAGCAATAAGAATACCTCTTACTCCAGCTCACCCCAGAGCTAGAGTTGCCTGGTGCCTGCAGCACATCCGTTGGACGAGGTGCCAGTGGGGTGAAATTCCTTTCACGGACGAATCCCGCTTCAGTATGTCCTTCAATGATGGCAGAATCCGTGTTTGGAGAAGGCCAAGTGAATGGTTCCATGACGCCACTATCAAAGAGGTGGATCGTTACGGAGGGGGATCAGTCATGGTCTGGGGTGGCATCAGCAGGCACAGCAGGACTCCCCTCCATGTCATTCATGGCACCCTAACCGCACAGCGATACCCGAATGAAATTCTACAACCCATTGTCCAGCAATTGCAAGCCATGGGTGCAGGGGCAATCCCACAAGACGATAACGCAAGACCACATCGGCGCCGTGTCGTAGAAGATTTTCTTCAACAGCGAAGGATCATTAGAATTGATTGGCCATCCCGGTCACCCGATCTGTCGCCCATTGAGCACATTTGGGATGTCCTAGGCAGACGGGTTTCGACAAATCATCCTCCACCTGTTGGTGTTATCCAGCTGACTTTTCTCCTTCGACAAGAGTGGCAAGCTATTCCACAGAATGTCCTAACAACTCTGGTTAGCTCGAAGAGGTAACGGTGCGTGGAATGTCTGGCAGCGAACGGTGGCCACGCGCGGTACTGACATGTTTGTTGTTTGAAGACCACTCTTGTGAGTTTTTGGACGTATATGTATTGCTATTCCGATTTGCAAATGAAATGTTTGAATTTGTTCAGTTTGAAATGCTGTTTTCTCTTTGGTACTAATGTCTTGTTTGTTAGTCAGTTGATTTTGTTTTTGTAAGAATTGAAACAATCGGCCCTTAACGTTTGTCCAGCAGTATATATTTTAAAGAAAAAAAAAAAAGAAAGTTCCTGGTAAGGAAAGCTACAGTATTTTTACGAGTTTTTTTTTTTCTGCCGAAGCAATGAAAATCAGACAAGAGTAGACCTCCAACGGTTCCCCCACGAAGAAGTGGTCGAGGGCCGCGTTATCGATTTTGATATAGCACTGGCGCCTTTGTAGAACAAGCATAGGCAACATTTTTTTGTTCCGCGGGCCAAAGTAGACGTTTCATCATTATGCTGGCCACACACTTTAAAAAATGTCAAATTTAGAAATTTCACATTCGCAAAGCGCACATAATTAAAAGAAATTTAACGAGAGAGAGAGAGAGAGGGGGGGGGAGAGAGGAGGGGAGAGAGAGAGAGAGGGGGAGAGAGAGAGAGAAAATATATTACTAAATTATCAATTCCGGCTTTTATAACTTTACAATGTAAAATCAACATTGTTATAGTTTCCAGAATATTAAACAGTTTTAAATAAACTACCTAGCTTGGCTGCACACCACTAAAAAAATACGATCCTGCTGGCCACAAGTGACCCGCGGGCCAAGAATTGCCCATTTGCACTGTAGAATATGCAAGCTTTAATATTCATTTGACTCACCTTTTCTTTCTATTTCCTCTGACACTCTGAAGATACCCAAGCCCTTCATCGCACCAAACATGATTGCAGAAAGTGTTGCGGTCCACAGGATGATAGCGCACAGCCCTACCAACTGCCAGGCCAGCATCTGAAACATATACACATTGTGAGTGTCACGTGTTGTGATAAGACGTGCCGCTATTTTAAGAAAATGGAGGACGGAATGGCACTATAAGTAGTTTACTTGGTAAGTACTTTGTCCACGGAACTGACATTGCAGCAATACATGATCTTCTTCTTCTGTGTTCAAGTGACGGGTCATACTAAATCTGAAGCTAAGTTGCCAAGATGAAGTCCACAGTTCTCTTTCAAGTCCTCGGGGCAGCCTCACAGTTTCAGCTCCAAGTCCATCCTCTGTGCCCAGGTATGGTTTCGTAGGTCGGGAACACCGGGCGCTATTTGAGCAGATAGTCTGAGGTTTGTGCTCCGTTCCCACAGGGGCATGTGTCCGAATAAGAAATCTTGAGTCGGTGAAGCTGGTTCAGGAGTATACAGTAGCCTGTTATTAATGCAAACAGGATAGTCTATTAAGACATGATCTAAATGAGCTGTGTTTGGATAAAACTGATAAGAAACAAAGACTCCACTGTTTTCTTTTGCCGAAAATGAACAATCTGCGGTCTCGAGGATGGACTTGGGGCAGAAACTGTGGGGCTGCCGCGAGGACTTGGAAGAGAACTGTGGACTTCATCTTGGCAACTTAGCTTCAGATTTAGTATGACCCGTCAATTCACACAGAAGAAAAAGATCATTGCTGCATTGTCAGTTCTGTGGACAAAGTACTTACCAAGTAAACTACTTATAGTGCCATTCCGTCCTCCATTTTCTAATCTGTCTAATATAATGACTCCAGGTATTGCTACTCTTTCTACCTTTTAGTGTTATCTGATTTCATGTGGAAGTTTTTTTTCAGATTCCTCGTCAAATGTCTCGTCTATCCAGCGGTAATCATTGTCAGACTTGATCACAGTTTCCATCCCCGAAGGTATGTAAGATTCTCTGCTATCCCAGGCAAGTCCTTGTTATTCTTTAACTTTTCCGACAAGTTCAGAAAAACCAGGCAAATTTGAAAACTTGAAACTTCTCTCATCGTGAAGATTTCTTGGTTAAAAATCAGACTGGAGATTTCCCAGCAGCTCAACTGTAGAAATAGGTATCTGGAACTCGGCAGGGAAAGGCAGTTGAGAAAGGTTGGTGATGAGGAAAGGCAGTCGAGAAAGGTTGGTGATGCGGAAAGGTAGTCGAGAAAGGTTGGTGATGCGGAAAGGTAGTCGAGAAAGGATGGTGATGCGGAAAGGTAGGCGAGAAAATTTGATGATGAGGAAAGGTAGACGAGAAAGTTTGTTAATGAGGAAAGGTAGGCGAGAAAGGTTGGTGATGAGGAAAGGTAGGCGAGAAAAGTTGGTGATGAGGAAAGGTAGGCGAGAAAGGTTGGTCATGAGGAAGAATGTGCTTCAGAATTACACAGCCTGTACAATCCGTGGCTACTCTTCTATGTAAGTTGTTGCCATTAATCCTCAAATTTCACAAGTATCTTTCTCCTCTTCTCTCCGCCCCCACCCCCAGCCCTTCTACACCAGGAAGTAAAGTTGAAGCTTACGCCAGCGACAAGCCCAACAATGCATGCGCCCCAGGGCCTGTACACGTCACAGCCTCCACAGATGGCCACCTTTATGAGGAAAGGTTTTTGTGGAGGTACAGATGAATGTATGATTACAGTATTTGTATCAGCTTGATTGCCCTTGCAATGGATTTGTTTCATAATGAAATTTTAATAGTAATGAACTTCACAATATGTTGGTCACTTGATGAGAAGAAATGATCAGAGGATCCCAAAACAAGCTATCAAGTGGAACACAACAGGCCAAAGGAAAAGAAGCAGACCGCGTGAAACTATGAGGAGGACATTGTTAAGAGAGGCCAAATTAACAGGCATAAAAACCTTTGATGAGGCTGAAAGACTCGCCGAAGACAGGAAAAAATTGACGAATTACTTTGCGAGCCCTATGTGACGTTTAACGGCAAGGGAAGGACATAAGATATAAGATAAGTTAAGAACTTCACAAAATGGAAAAATTTCTGGAAGTTAGCAACAGCTTAACTGGAACTTATGGGGATACGGTGTTAGTCCCGTATTTCTACATGAAAGTGCGATGTGGTCAGTATCACGCCTGGCCGTATTTACCTTACCAGATTTACAAGTGGACCCCGGGGCCCTTTTGTACCAGAAAAAAGTCCCACTGCAGGGACTCGAACCTGCTGCCACCTTCATGGTAACACCTTCGTGTTTAAAAGTTCGTATGTTTGTTATTTTTTTTTGGGAACTGCATAACATGACTTAATGTGACCATAATTGTGCAATTAATAAGCACGATCTCGTCCGACAGACAAAACGAGGCAAATTACGTTGACAAAATAAAACCATTACTTTTAAGTAAAATTTTAATATTTGAATATAAATTCAAGTATGAATGTCTATTCTCGGAAAACGTTGAATTTGTAATGATAATTTTCAAAATTGTTTCTAGAAAGTTAATCAAGCTGTTTGTATGGACAGCTGATTGTTTTAGACAACAGACCAAAGTCTGAAAGATATGAAATACGAGGGCCTAAGTTGGCGATTTAAAAATCTATACTTACCATTCCACTAACGCAGCCATTGACTGTATACACCACACTCCAGTTCCGCCCGACCAGTCTGTAGGGAAACAAAGGAAAAATGTACCAAGTGCAAGTTGTTTAGTAAGCAACATGTGTAAATTGTTCATACCGAGTGTTCAACTAGCAAGGAAGAACGATGTGAAAGAGGGCAGTAATTCATTATTCGATTGTGGATGGGCAGATGTAGCTGATGTTAAATGTTGTTTATATAAAATTATGAAAAACTTATGTGGCAAAAAATAAGTTTTTATATGAATTTTGAGCAGCAAAGAGATTCAGGAAATATCAGAATTTGCCAGGGTATACAGAAAATTGCATGTTCAGACTATACTTTGACTGCCTTATAATACTATCAAATTTCCCCATGAAGGCACTGGATTAGAGGTCATCAGTGAATGAAAAGATGTCGTTCATCTATTTACAATGAAAACAAAACTACTCTTTTGTCTTGTTTTGTTCTAATTTTCTATTACTTTATATGAATCTGTAAACGTAAAACGTGTCAAATGATCAATCAATCAATCAACCAATCAAGTGCCGTGCCGCGTGGCGTTTTCGACCATTTCTCTCCACAATTCCCTGTCATTAGACTTGATTATGAGATCCGCCGGTGACTTTCTTCCTAGTCACAATGACAGCCCATCCAGTAACGTCTCTCTCTCTGTCTTCCTCTGTCTCTTCTTTCCTCAGTTTTTCCAGTTGCCACAGTGTGTTCCAATTTTCCTCTTCTCAGAAAATGTCCTACAAATCTCACTTGTCTGCATCTGATCTTTGCTGTAATTTGCCTCCAGCCTCTCTTAAGACTTCTTCGTTGGTTTTCATAGCTTTCCATGGTACCTTCAACATCCTTCTAATGAACCACATTTCCAGGACCTCTATTTCTCGCTGTACTCTCTTATTCATTGGACCATGCTTCACATCCATAAAACAAAATTGGCTCGATGTAACATTTAAGTACTCGGAATCTTGTTTCCATTGATATAGATCTGTTGCACAAGATGTGTCTCATTTTATGGGATGCTGACTTGGCCTGAGCACGTCTGCTTTTTATTTTGTTGTGACATTTCCCATCAGCTGTTATAACTGTTCCTAAGAACTTGAATTTATCAACTTGTTTCAGTTCTATGCCATCAATGGTAATGCTACATTTTGGTGGTATTCTTTTCTTTTAGATGACCATCACTTCCGTCTTCTTTTTATTCAGGCTGAGACCTTTACTTTTACTTTCTATAACCATCATGTCCAGAAGAGCCTGTAGCTCCCCTTCACTTTTAGCAATCAGAACTGTGTCGTCTGCATATCTTATGGTTATACCCGCCAGTCGATATTCCTGGCAAGCTTACTATATTTCTCATTATGTTTTCGCTGTACAAGGAGAAGAGGTCAGGAGATAGAACACATCCTTGTCTCACTCACAATCTATTTGGTTCCCAACTTTCATTGCTGCTGATTGCTGCTAATATATGTTTGTTATGAGCTTCAGATCTTTCCCATCTATGTTGATGTCTTCCAGCATTCTTATAATGTCAGATAATGTAGAAAACATACTCGGAGGTTTCGAAGTAGAAGCATAGATTAGAATATTTAAAATAAAACCAGGAGATTTTGAGGGATCTAGAAGTTGGAGAATATTCCAAAGTAAATAATACAGACTTCGGGATAATACAAATACGATACAGCTATTTCCATACTGTATATGTGGACGATGATGTAAACATGGAGTAAAAAAACAAAACAAGAAATAAAATAGGAAGACCAAGAGAGAGAGAGAGAGACAGAGAAAGAGAGAGAGAGAGAGAGAGTCTCTGCCCTTATACCCGCCTGCGTGACGATGATATTAGTGTTTCAAATGGGAGTCTTCTGAGGAGTCGGACACCTGCAGCAAAGACCCTTAGTCTCTACCTGGCCCCAGATTTATTTTGCCTTGGAACAACCGCTATCAGTCAGTCAGTCATTTGCATGTACTCTGCAGAACTTTGTCTCCGTAACAGCTCTCCTGTAGGCCTCTCTGTTGTAAGCAAGATGCCCTGCAGCTGATGCATCCATTCGCAAATCATCAACAATGTCTTGCAGCCATCTTCGCCTTGGTCTTCTTCTCTTTCTTTTTCTCATTATGTATAACCGCTACAACACTGCTTTATGGGTACTTTTTTTTTTTTTAGTATTAAACTGAATGATCCTCAGAATGTAGACTTTGACACTTTGATCGTTAAAGGCCTGGCATAAGACTTCATCGCTTGCGACAAATGGATGGAACCTTGAACCTCAGTGTTTAATATAAGTAGTTTATCTGAAGATGGCTTTCAAAGATAGTATGTGTATTACAGTTTGCTTGTGTCAATAATACGGACACAGTACCCTGTCTCTGTTGTAGTGGTTCCCAAATCTTTTCAGTTCGTGGACTCCCAAAGTCAATTTTATGATGGCCACTTATACTCCTAAGCCAGTTGGTAATTATCTGAAATCCACTGCATATTAGGCTTTAAAATATAGACTTGCTATACAGACTCTCACTGGACCATAGTTCGGGAACAACCATCCTGCAGCCTGAACACCTACACAAAGAAGTGCACGTTATACTTCTAAAACACCCATAGACACGCACACACACACACACACAACAACAATCACCTTCTAACAAGGAGAGCGCTGAAGGCCGACATACTGGCGGAAATGATCGTGTTGGTGATGGCCAGGGCTATGATGACGTTGTCTCCAGGTTTGGTCATCGTCAGCTGGGAGGCTCCGTTGAAAGCCAGGAATCCGACGACCAGAAGGAAGCCACCCAGCGCTGCGTACTGCAGAAACAAGAAGAGGTTTGAAGGGGTGACGGTTGAATCAGTGCTATGTGCTAGCTAAAATATCTGAACTGGCGACGTTTCAAGACGAATAAGATGGTCTTCAGACCGCGCGCAAAGTGTGCTTTTCTTGAAATTATAAAAGAGAACTGGAAATGGTTTTTATAGAGATATGGTTTTCTCTGTCGTGTTCAGTTCGGAAGTTTAGTTACCAAGAAGAGGTGATATAAGCTGAGCTTAAAGTTGTTAACAGGTAGTAAGCATTGTAAATAATAGAACGGGTGACAAGAGATATTAAAACCGCTGCACAAATGAGGGTATAAGTGAAATGAGGATATATATGAAAAGTAATGACTGAGGGAAAACTTTTGAATCTCTGGGAAAATGTTCACAGACTGAAGGAACTTTTCCTTTCCAAATCTTGAAGAGATTACCAGGAATTTAATTTATCCAAGAGACAGGACTGCAGATATAGACAAAAAACGCGTACGAAGAAGAACAAGAACAAGAAGAAGAGGAGAAGAAGGAAGAAGAAGAAGAAGAAGACCAGTAATTTTTATGTGGAGTGGGTGATCCTGCAAATTATTATCTGATCCGGAGAAGTGTCTGGTCCTGCAGAATTATCTTCTCTTTTCCTTTTCTTATCTTTAAGGGGGGGGGGGGGGGGGGGGTAAAACGGAAGGGTTAATTCAACTTAAGACTGTTTGGTTCCGTTCCCAGGTCTGTTACATTTCTGACCTCTAACATGAGCTGAAATGTCACATAGGGGCACATTTGCATTCTCTGTTTCTCATTGCTGATCCCTTCTATCGTGCTGTGCTTTCCTTCCTGTAACCTTGTGGTCTATTTAGTTTGTGTGTGTGTGTATGTGTGTTTGAAATTCACAACTCTTCGGCCATTTTCTTTGATTTTGCTTCTCAGAAACCGGATGTTGTACTTGGCTTGTGTGTATGTAACTTCTGTCCAGGTTTCCGTTATGTGGCACTTGAGCTGCATGTATGTAACTTCTTTCTAGATACCCATCATAGCATGTTTACCTGACAGTCTCGCTTGCTTTTTGTTCTCGGATCTCTCTCGTTATTTTTTTTTCAGTTTTAGTTTAAGTTATAGCTGTGGTAGTCAAATTACGCATAACAACAGAGAGGATGTTTAGCAATAGAGGCTTCACCTGGGCAAGAGCGGGAAAAAAGGCAAAGGTCAGGCGTTTGTGGAAAACCCTTGCGGAAGCCCAAAGTGCCCTGGGCACTTAAGGTTCAGAGAAAGAGAGAGAGAGAGAGAGAAAGAGAGTCAAATTAATCGCAACAGAGATCTGATTCTGGAGACACATGCAGCAAATAGTCAGACAGAAACAAAAACAAATGAAGGTCCTCAAAGAGGAAGTCACTACACCGAAGACTAGTTACAAGTATAAGGGGAAAGACAGTCAGGGTTTCTTGGTCATGTTATGAGAAGACATAAGTTAGAGAACTTGCCAACGACTGGACAAATTCAGAAAAAAAAGACAGAAACTACGAGAAAAATATCTCAGCGGGCTGTCCAAGGGGTATATAAAAAGAAAAGCACCTGAAATGGCCGCATGAAACAAGATTGCAGAAGATGATGAAGCATGGTCGCCAAGGAAATCCGGCATGGCGCGTGATGAATGAATGAATGAATGAATGAATTAAGCTGTTCAACCAGTTTCAAGTATTCCGCCACTGTCAGTATTCTGCGAGTCTTCAGTCTTCGGAACTCTCTGAAATAAGGACCATGTGTGTAATCCCATTTGGTTACAGTAGCGTATCTTCTAGTCTCCTGACTGACTTGTATTAACTGTGTTAAACATCCTTAAAAGACCTTCACTGCAAATAAGAGAATGACCTTCATATTTCCGGAACAGAATAGCCTATAAAAAAATGTTTGAAACACTCTTATTTTCAGAACAGAATGGCCTATTTAAAAAAAAATAGGGTGAAGTACTTTCATTTTACCATAATAGAATGACTTTAAAAAAAAAAGGGTTGAAGTACTTTTATCTTACCGGAACAGAGTGGCCTTTGAGCATCATGTCAGCCCCAGTTTCAGGATGGAATCGTCCAATTCGAGGGCCTAGAACAATTGCTCCAATCAAAGCAGCTGTTCCACCCACTAAATGGACTGCTCCACTGCCAGAGAAATCCTGTTCAAATAAAATCAATTTCTGACATTAAAGTGACAAATAGGAACTTGTCGGTAAAGAGACAGCAAGATAAGATAGAAAACATCAGGCGCGTTGTAAAGACATTTACTGTGCCCTACAGCGAGAAATAGATCAACAGATAATAAAATGATAAAAAAAAATAAGACAGTAAGATGCATGATTACTGTTATATCTTACCAGACCAGCTTATTCTGGAAAAGAAGAAGAAAGATGAGCATGTTTAGTGGAAGGAAGAATTTTTTTTCTCTGACAAGAACATCATCATCAAAGACGGCAACAGAGAAATACCAAAAACTAGTTCAAATGCATCTTTATCTTAACCCCTCCCCTTACTTCCAAATAAAGCGCTCGCATACACCAATTAGAGTCGTAGCTATTTCAGTGATTGGCGTGAACGCAAAATCAATAGATCCCAATCCTCACTTAGAGGTCGGGATTTTTTGTAAATATCCAGTCCGATGCCACGCCTTCCCTTCAGCTTTTGCTTGGGGAGACTGAAAGTCAAGTCTCTGAAACCACGGGGAATATCTGCTGACCAATCCGTAACCTGTCAAATAGTTGTTTCCTGCCTGTTTGTATTCACCATTCTTGTTTCGTCGAGGCGCAATAAGGAAGAAAAGGGAATGTAAAGATAACATTAATTATAAACAAAATGTGTTCTGAGAGTTAACATGGACTCCTTACGTGAAATCCTATTCTCATCTGCTCTCCGTCTATATCGTAGAGGGCCCCAGCTTTCAGCCAACCCTCACTCGTCCATGCCCAGTGTGTGATTGGGGGGTAAATGAACGCTGGGAGGGAGAAATAAAAGCAATAAACATTTTCATAAACATTTTATGTCCATGTTCTTGGACCTGAAGTTTATGTACGTTCAACTTGAAAAAAAAAAAGAACAGTGAATAACTTAATAAGGGGGAACAATTCGAGCCTTTTGATGCCATCAGTGGGCGTGAAGGGTCAGAGCATTCACATTTCTAAAGCACAGCACTAAGAGAGAGACAGAAAGAGCAGCTCATGTCTTCCCTCTCTTTATTTCTCAGAGAAGCCCCCGGTGCCTAATGCTTAAGGCGTGATTAACACCCCCCCCCCCCCCCCCAGCTAGTCGGTCGGGAAAAGAAAAGAAAAATCTGCTTTTATTTGGGGAATCAGACTCAAAGACGATCTGGTCAGCAGGCAAGTGTACTAACAACACCACCAGCGCGGCACATAAAATGAAATAACTGTAATATTAAATAAGACATACTGTAGCTGGTATCCTCCACACCATCAATGCGTGCCTTTGTGAGTGGTTTTTTTTGTTGGTACTCTTCCAGTGTCTCTTTCTGAGGTCTGTATCCAGAGATTTGTTTCTTGGAAAACTTTAACTGACCTCTGCTTGTTGAAGAGCCGGTGGAATTTGAGCCATATGCCACTTCACTTTCCATGTTTCTTGACGTGTCACAGTTTCCAATGTTTCGTTGTGTGTGTGTGTGTGTGTGTGTGTGCGTGCGTGCGTGCGTGCGTGAGTGTGTGTGTCTTTTGTGTGAGTGTGTGTGTGTGTGTGTGTGTGGTCTGGGTTGGCATTGACTTTAACATACAGGAATGAGTCGGAGATTGTAAGTTCTGAATACATGCGTTTGTGGAGATGTTTATATCCTATTCAGAGGCAAGAAACCATGGCTTCGTAGGCTTATAAAATGATAGCAGTCATCTTACATAATAAAGGGCTTTATCTGCACTTTTAGCTTATTCTACCTCCGTTTTCACAGACGATAATTAAGACTAGCTTTTAGACAAAGCATAGACTCCATCAGTCAAAATTACCAAGAAACTGCAGACCTTTGTTAACACCTGCCTAAGGAAGATCCTTGAGATTAGATAGCCAGATACCATCAAGCAATGAGGAGCTATGGTAGAAAACGAGGCAACCCGGAGTGAAAGAAATGATAATGAAAAGACGCTGGAAATGAATAGGCCATACACTTGGAAAGCCCACGACGAACATAACCAGACAGGCTCTCACCTGGAATCCCCGGGGAAAGAGAAAACAAGGAAGACCTAGAAGCACCTGGTCAAAGAGTCTTGAACCAGAGATAAAAAAAAAGATGGACCACACCTGGACACAGGTAGAAGAAACAGTCCAGGACGATGCCCCAGACAGGGGGTTAAAGAAGGCGAGGAAGGAAGAAAGCTTTAAAATAAGAATGTTACTTTTCTGATTTTCTAATGTCCGTAATGTGATAATATCCACAGCAAAGTTACTTTCAGTACATGCATAATATACAGTACATACCCAGTGACTTCGCATATTATTTGCAATTAAGATTCCAACCATGGAAGAACAAGCAAATTTCACATTACTCGTCTAATGTTAATATTAATTTACTGACATTCCTACACGATTCTGTTACCTGTTAAAACGAGTATTTCACCAACTAAAACCTCCGTACGTCTTATCTTACCCGTGATGAGGAAGCTGTAGATGAAATAGGCAATGAAGTCGCATCTCTCCCCTAGAGCCCCGGACACGAGGGTTGCTGCAGTGGCAGCGAAGACGAACTCGAAGAAGAAGAAAGCCATGTAGTCGTATTCAATGTCCGAAGAGGCCCAGTACGCGTGCCAGCCAATGAAACTGTTTCCTTTGCCAAAAGCCAGGGCGAATCCACATGTCCAGTATGCAATGACTGTGACGGCTGTAGGAGAAAAAAAAACAAAGCACTAAGATAGCTCTTACGATACCGAGTAGAATACTCGTTCTGTACTTGTTTTCATGTGTTCTTTTAACAGCAGGTGCTTGGAGTGTTGAGTTAGTGCTTGATTTCTGCTGAAATTTATAAGTACTCAGTAAATCGAATGTGGGAGTAACTGATCTCTTTGGCGCGAATTGAGAAACATTTTACAGAAATAAATGCCACTTATTAATGATACATTATTTGCCGTGCCGGACAGCGTTGGCGATCATACTTCTCCATGTTGGTGTTTCCGATCTATTCAGATATTTCTTTTTTTCTTTTGCTCCCTTTTCTCCTTTTTCCTTTGAATTTTCCAGTCACAGCCAAGTTGTTCTTTCACTTCTGTCCTCTCATGACAAGAGACTAGCTTTTGTTGTTCAGAAACTTCTCATGACAAGAGACTAGCTTTTTCTGTTCAGAAACTTCTCATGACAAGAGACTAGCTTTTTCCGTTCAGAAACTTCTCATGACAAGAGACTAGCTTTTTCTGTTCAGAAACTTCTCATGACAAGAGACTAGCTTTTGCTGTTCAGAAACTTCTCATGGCAAGAGACTAGCTTTTTCTGTTCAGAAACTTCTCATGACAAGAGACTAGCTTTTGTTGTTCAGAAACTTCTCATGACAAGAGACTAGCTTTTGTTGTTCAGAAACTTCTCATGACAAGAGACTAGCTTTTATTGTTCAGAAACTTCTCACGGCAAGAGACTAGCTTTTGTTGTTCAGAAACTTCTCATGACAAGAGACTAGCTTTTGTTGTTCAGAAACTTCTCATGACAAGAGACTAGCTTTTGTTGTTCAGAAACTTCTGAGGACTTTTGTTTCACTCTGTCTGCTAATGCTATTTATTCGATATTTGCCACGTTTACACTGAATTCTGAGCCACGAGAATTTCAAAAAGATACTTGGAAAAGAACAAAAAGAAAAACAAACTTCATCTCTGCTACTGAGACCGAAATCTACTAAATCATTTAAACAAGTGTTTCTCAACCTTTTTTTTGTTGCTCTATATTTAAAACTGTATCTGCTCTCTCTCTCTCTGTCTCTCTCCTCCTCTCTTGCTCCCCCCCCCCCAAACCCCAAAAAGGGAAAAGGGGGGGGGGGGGGCATTTCCATGTGTTCATATTTTTGCTCCCAGCTTTGTGGCCCATAATTTCGAGCGCGGGTGGTGTCGTATAGTTTCAGCTGAGAACCCTGGATGTAGGTATTCCATTAAAGAGAAAAACGTAAAGGTAATGCTGTCATGCCTGAGAGACACATAGGGATATGGTGTTAGTGCCCATATTTTCCTTGACCTGTCAGCACACTAGAGGATGATATGATCAGTATCACACCTGGCCGCCTTTCCTTCCCCAACTCCAGAAGAAGTCGGGGTACCCATTTCTACAGCTGGGTGACGGGTATTCCATTCTTGGAAGAGAAATGCCGTTTACATACGTCAAAACTCCACATATAACCCCTTTTGTAAAATAACAAGTAAAAACGTGAAAATATAATGTTAAAGTTAACTCTATGATATCCGTGGAGTCACTAAGGATATTTCATATTAATATCTGTAATTTTATTTTCCTTTATCTGTCGGAACACTATAGGTAAAATGAGTTAACCGTAACGTTTTTTTTTTGGGGGGGGGGGGGCATAAATTGGTGTTGCCTAGTTCACCAGACACAAACCAGACAAAAAAGAACTCACATGTATCCAGAACATTCTTGAGAAGCGCATTTCCAGCGTTCTTACATCTCACACAACTGGCCTCGATGAAAGCAAAGCCACACTGCATCACTGGAATAGAGTATACAATATTTAGAGGTCGGTCCACATTGTACTGTACTATGTTAAAGAGCTAAGCGGAGAGAGAAAGAGAGAGAGAGAGAGAAGAAAGAAATAGACAGAGACAGAGGAAACTTGATAGTCATCAGTAGACTCCTGTGTCCATTTTAAAAGACATAAAATAACCAGTGACGATATTGTCTTCGATATTATTTAACGCAGTTTTGATATTGTTACATATTACGTATAAACGATAACACATCGGATGTTATAGGAGTAACTGGACCTTTAAATAGATAGGCAGACAGACAGACAGACAGATAGATAGATAGATAGATAGATAGATAGATAGATAGATAGATAGATAGATAGATAGATAGATAGATAGATAGATAGATAGATAGATAGGTAGGTAGGTAGGTAGGTAGAATGATAGATAGATAGACAGACAGACAGACATATAGATAGATAGATAGACAGACAGACAGACAGACAGATAGATAGATAGATAGATTAGATAGATTAGATAGATTAGATAGATAGATAGATAGATAGATAGATAGATAGATAGATAGATAGATAGGTAAGTAGGTGGGTAGGTAGGTAGGTAGGCAGGCAGGCAGGTAGGTAGGTAAGCTAACTGCTTTCAATTCCCCAGCTCCAAAGGAACCAGGTACCCATTTCTACACCTGAGTGACTGGGGCGCTTACTGCCGGACTTTAAACATCGACTTTGCTATGGGAGACTAATGCCCTAATGACTACGCTACTCAGGTGCCTGTCTTTTACATAAAACTTCTACACAAATCATCACGCGTAGTATAACAGCTTGGGGTACTTTACATTTCTATCCGAGAGTGAGTTGTAATTTTCATAATCCAGCAAAAAAAAAAATACATGGAAAAAGAGTTTAATGAATGATTGAATACTACTACGTGTCATAGTAAACTCAGTTCACATTCTAAATCCCATGTGTTACATGTTACACTTTATGTAAATTCTAACTCGAATGTGTTACATATTACACTTTCTGAACATTCTAACTTCCATGTGTTACATGTTACACTTTGTCAGTCAGTCCCTTGAGGAACTTTGCCTCCCTAACAGCTCTCCTATAGGCCTCTCAGTTGTAAGCAAGATGCCCTGCTGCTGATGCTTCCATTTGCAGATTATCAACGATGTCTTGCAGCCACCTTTGCCTAGGTCTTCCTTTTTCCTATTATGCATCCTTCCAAGACGGTCTTCTCTAAATTCTCATGACGTTAAATGTGTCCAAAATATATAAGTTTTCTCTGTCTAATCCTCTTTACTACCCAGTCTTCTTCAATATTAAGTTCTGGTAGTATGGATATATTTGTTCTTTTTTGTGCCCACATTCTAAATTCCAGTCTTTGAACCCAGTTAGGTTTTGTCAATAAATCTGATGGTCAGATCACAGCTGCTGAAGTTTGTATTTGTAATAATAGTCATTTCACCTACTACCATTACTACTTTTGATGCTGCTTCTACTGCTACTATTACTACGTAGTACTGTTGTTCCTAGTACAGATACTGTTGCCGTTGTTTCTACTATTACTACTACTACTACTACTACTACTACTACTACTACTACTACTACTACTACTACTGCTGCTGATGCTGCTGCTGCTGTACCTCTACTATTATTACTACTACTGCTGCTGTTTCTACTATTACTTCTACTACTGCTTCTGCTGCTACTACTACTACTAGTACTTCTACCACTTCTACTACTACTAATACTACTACTAGTGCTGCTGCTGCTACAACTACTACTAAGAACTACTACTACTACTAACTACTACTACTACTACTACTACTACTAATCCTTCTTTCTCCTTAAATTACGTGTACATCAATGGACATTTCTTTGTGTGCCATGTTTTCTCCTCTCTATGAGTCCACGCCTTTAGTCACAAGAAAGGTACGTACCATTTCTTCTGGCTCCTGAAATATGCTTCTAGAAGTGAGCTATTTCGTGTAACAAAATATGGTCTTAACATGTTCGGCTATAGAACACTGGTTAATCTTTGGTCCATCTATAGAACAATGGTTAATCTTTGGTCCATCCATAGAACACCGCTTAATCTTTGGTCGGTCTGTAGAACACTGGTTAATCTTTAATTCTTATCTCGGTCATGACACCCCGCCAAGCTGAACCCAATCCATCTCTTGATGTTTGTCCATCCATCTACGTTGTTGTTTGTCCTCTTATTTTTGCCTTTTTTTTTCTATTTCAGCTTTTCCATCAAGAATGGGTTTTCATTATTGTATTACCCATTTTGATATGACCTGAACTTTTGATCTGTCTGCCTTTTATGATAAATTCTTTAAAACAAAATATACTAATACAATAACGTACCATCATCATCATCATCATCATCATCGCCTTTCACGCCTTTGAGAGCATAGTCCACGGATAAAGGCTCTCCAGTCATCCCTGTTCTTGGAATTATTCTCTGCTTCCTTTTTAGCGTATTCCTTGTCTCCGAGCACTGTCATAATTTCTCTTCTCCAAGTAAGTCTAGGCCTTCCTCGTTTTCTATTTCCTTGAGGATTCCATGTCAGTGCCTGTCTTGCTATGCTGGTTGTCCGGTTTCCTCAGAGTGTGGTCAATCCACCTCCACTTCCTAGACATGATTTGTAGGTTTATAGGCTCTTGTCCTGCCCTCTGCCAGACCTCCTTGTTCCTGATCTTGTCCTGCCATTTAATGTTTAAAATCCTCCTCAAGCAGTAGTTCATGAATGTTTGCTTACTCTGTTGTATTGTCTTTGTAAAGAGCAGGACAGTCTTTACATTTGTATTGAAAAGCCTAAGTTTGGTTCTTGTTGTGATGTTCTTAGATGACCATATTTTGTTAAGTTGGATAAATGCTATTCTGGCCTTGGTTATTCTAGGCATAATATATAGGACGCTGTAATTCTCATTTCAATGCGTTACTCGATACAAATGATTACTTCTTTCTCCAGCCCCCATATCCCCCCACCCCAGATCCTGTAATTATGATATCTCCACTTGTTGATTATATAATTATATTGATAATATAACACAGTACATGGACTCGTACATGGTTATAGTTTTCATTACGTGCATTCATGTGTGGCTGCAATGTTCGTAATTATAATGCTCGTGATTATAGTGTTCATTACACGTATTTACACATGATTATAATCTTCATTATCTATACTCACACATGTGTATAATGTTTATCACCTATACTTATACATGATTATAATGATCATAACCTACACTTACACATGATTATAATGTTGGATACCTATATTTACACTTTATAATATCCATCACCTATTCTTACACATGATTACAGCGTTGAATGCCTACTCTGTTCACATGATTATGGTGTTCACATTATTATAATGCTCATCACCTATACTGACACCTGATTATAATGCTCAATGCCTACACTTACACATGATTATATAGTTGAATATCTATACTAATTATAGTTCTCAATGTCCATACTTACGCATGATTATAATGCCCATGATAACGAGAAATGACTGGTTGAGCTCATGCTCCAGAAGGTCAATCCTGGTATGGACATCACTGATGTCTCCGCTCAGATTCCTGGCAGTCTGGTTCAGGAAGTATTCAACTCTGTCAAAGTCCACACCAGAGGCCATGGTTCCCCGTAATCGTTCTCTGAAAATTTAGCAAGAGATCTTTCAAAACAAGCAGCTCGAGCATCACGTGCGTCGTTGTTGGGCAAGCTGGTGACTAAACTTCTCCATCTTGAGTGGTCCTCTTGATGTTTGCAAACAGTTCAAACGTTTTTATTTGTTTTCCTCCCTCAAAGTCACGTGATAAATCTGTTGATATATTTTTTTTTCTCCCGGTCTTCGCCGTCTTCTTTTTTTTCATTCCTTTGAATTTTCCGGTAATTTCTAAGTTCTCTTAACTTCTGTTCTTTCATGGCATGGCCAAGAAACTTTGGCTGTCTTTTTGTAGTAATTTAATACATAAAAATCAAAATGTTATGCTTTTAAAAAAAAGAGCATTACAAGCATCCATGAAGAAGGAGATTGTCTACGCAAAAACAAGTTATAAAATGAATGTATATTTTATGTTTCAACCACAAAACAAAAAGTCTTAACGATAAAACGAACTGTGACGTTCGAAATTGCATTAAAGGTTAAACGATTTCTATGATAATTAACAAAAGGAGAGAAATCACACACTTACCAAAAAAAGAACTGAATAAATGGACTATTACCCAGTGTTTAAAAGATTATGTTTACTGTGATGAAGCAAGGGATGTATTACCTGCCTGTATCCAAAGTTTATTCTGGTTCTAAAGTGGCAGGGGAACTTATAAATACTCACATGTGACCATGCGTAGACGACCTGTTTCAAAGACGTCCAATAATAGTAGATCATGCCAGTTGTAACCTGGTTCAGATCTCCAAATCACGTGGGGATTGGGGGGGGGAATGGGTTGATGGGTGGGTGGAATGATTAAAGAAAAAGGGAGAATGAGTGGTACGGTAGGGGTGACATGGGAGGGGGGGAGATACTAAGAAAACCACTCAAGCGGAAAGCAGAACCCCGCACCACATGTGTCTTATGCGACGCTCTGCCCTCCTCAGAAGCGCAGGTTGGCCGTCCAGGTGAACTGATTCAATAAAACACAAAGTTCTCTTCCCATTTGCGTCATCTGTAAACCCATCCTGTGAAGATTTAGTAACCTGTTGGGCATAACAACTTATCTCTTATCTGTTTTTTGTATTTATTCTTCCGTGTTATTTATTTGTTTTTGTTTTTTTTTCTCTCTTTTACGAAAACTGGATCAGTGACATATCAGACAGGAAACAGCTGATTTCATTTATTCCGATTTTTTTTTAGTCCCTTGTTATTTGTATAGGCCATTTATTTTATACAAATTTGATCATATTTTGGATTAATTTTTATCTGTCCTTAAATGTCGATGACCAATTGCTGATTGTCAACAGTATGTGTACGATTCATCATCATCACCATCATCATCATCATCGTCATAGTCGTCGTCGTCATCTTCTTCTTCGTCATCATCATTATCATTAGCGTCATGATCATCTTCTCGTACTTCTTGAATTTGAACCCTAGAACTGATGCTTTTTGTTTTCAGTTGGGTAGGAAAAACAGTCTTTCTGTCACTTTCAAGCTGCCAGTGTGTATCCACTCCCCAACCCCTCATATGTGTCTTTATAGCAGTTTAGTCTCAGTTCATGTTTTATGTCTGCGCCTTTGTTTGTCTGCCTATTTTTTTTTTATTCATGGGATCAAGTTCCTTGTTGATTTTGGTAAAATGAATCTTAGTGTAGTATACATATTTTTGTTCTTATAAGTGTCTTAATGATAGTGAGATATACCTTTCTCTATCTCTCTCTCTCTTTTTCTCCTTCTCTCTGTATCTCTCTCTCCATGTTTCTCTTTCTCTCTCTTTTTCTTTCTTTCTCTCACTCTCTCACTCACTCACTCTCGGTCTATCTCTCTTCCTCTACGTTCTTCTCTTTTCTTCCCACTACTCCCTTATTGATCAACCAAACTTTTCTCACGAAAGTGTAGGCCTGTATGTGACTTTGTTATTGAATTTCCTTCACTGTGGTAGCCCCATACATTCACCTGTACCTTACGGCCTCGGCCTGGGGGGGGGGGGGGCAGGATTAGCGAACTAAGGGGTTGCTGGGGGGTGGGGGTGGGGGAATAAGATTGACGAAAGCAGAGAGCCTTATTCTGCCTCGCCAGTGTTCATGTAATCACGGACGGTGCAGCGATATGGCCTCAGAGCTGATTCAGTTTCGGGTGGTCGGTGAACGTCGTTACTTATTTCCAGTTCATACTGGTTCGTTAAGCTTAAGCGGAGCCAATCAACTGCCCCCGGGGTTAAAACCCAGGTCAGACATCTTGCCTTTAGAACGCAGCATTATCGTTACCTATATATAGATACTTTGGCGGCCTGGTTAGCTGAGTGGTTAGTCTCTCTGTTTACCAATCCGGTGGTATCTGGTTCAAGTTCCATCGGTTGGGATTTTTTTCTGGTACACACACACACACACACACAAAGGCCCCAGGGGTCCACTTCGCTTCTAAAAATGGATCTCAGAGAAATCTGGGAAGATAAATGCGGCCAGGCGTGATACTGACCACATCAGACTTTCATGTGCCGAAGGTCATGGGAATACGGACCTAGCAACGCATCCCCCAATGTGCCTTAATGGCATGGAAACGGGAGTTTTATCTTTATCTTTATATAGACACTTTACATTCAGAAAAATGTCAACCTTTAAAGACCTAATCTCTGGAAAACTGTCTTCCTTGCTTATTTAAAAATCTAACCTTCTAGAAAACTGTCATCCTTACCTATTTAAAGATTTAGCCACAAGTAAAATGTCATTCTCACCTTAACATATATGTGATATTATAAAGAGCAATACTATCACAGAAAAACAAGACACGACGGAAAAGCATAACAGGAAACATTACAATTAGATTAGAATCTTACAAAACAACAACAGTCCTGCATAAAAGCCTAATGGTAAACACTTCTGTCGCTCCAAAACTGATCCATACGGAAAACATTTTCACACAACCCCCAAAGGTACTGTAAGAAATTAATGCACTTGTCAGGAAATTTATTTTTAGGAACACCACACACAACGTTCAACAAAACACACTGATACAAGACAAGAAACGAGGTGGCATCGTACTATAAGACAAGAAAAGAACCAGCATCGTACTACAAGACAAGAAAAGAGGCGGCATCGTACTACAAGACAAGAAAAGAGGCGGCATCGTACTACAAGACAAGAAAAGAGGCGGCATCGTACTACAAGACAAGAAAAGAGGCGGCATCTCACTACAAGACAAGAAAAGAGGCGGCATCTCACAACAAGACAAGAAAATAGTTGGGATCGTACTACAAGACAAGAAAAGAGGCGGCATCGCACTACAAGACAAGAAAAGAGGCAGCATCGTACTACAAGACAAGAAAAGAGGCGGCATCGTACTACAAGACAAGAAAAGAGGCAGCATCGTACTACAAGACAAGAAAAGAGGCGGCATCTCACTACAAGACAAGAAAAGAGGCGGCATCTCACTACAAGACAAGAAAATAGTTGGGATCGTACTACAAGACAAGAAAAGAGGCGGCATCGAACTACAAGACAAGAAAATAGGTGGGATCGTACTACAAGACAAGAAAAGAGGCGGCATCGAACTACACGACAAGAAAAGAGGGGGCATCGTACTACAAGACAAGAAAAGAGGTGGCATCGTACTACAAGACAAGAAAAGAGGGGGCATCGTACTACAAGACAACAAACAAGGTGGCATCCCACTACAAGACAAGAAACTAGGTGTCATCGCACTACAAGACAACAAACAAGGTGGGATCGCACTCATTCATTCCTTTGCATGTCCCTTGCGGAACTTTGCCTCCCTAACAGCACTCCTGTAGGCCTCTCGGTTGTGAGCAAGATGGCCTGCTGCTGCTGCATCCATTTCCAGATCATCAACGATGTCTTGCAGCCATCTTCGTTTCGGTCTTCCTCTTTTTCTTTTTCCCATTATGTATCCTTCCAATACGGTCTTCTCTAAATTATCATGACGTTTAATGTGGCCAAAATATTTAAGTTTTCTCTCTTTAATCCTCTTTACTAGCCAGCCTTCTTCAATATTAAGCTCTTGTAGTATAGATATATTTGTTCTTTTTTGTGTCCACGATATTTGGAGAACTCTTCTATAGCATTTACATTCAAAGGCATTTATGTGCTTCTCAGCTGTTTTGTTAAGTGTCCAGGTCTCACAGGCATATGTTGGGATAGGAAAGATGCATGCCCTTAAAAATCTTATTTTTGTGGTTCTGTCTGCTCCTCTCCACAGATTCTTTATTTGTTTTACTTTCTGAAGAGCAATAGATGTCCTCCTTTTAATTTCCCTCATATTATCACAATTATTAGTTAGTAATGATCCAAGATATTCAGAACTCCCCACATGGGAGACAATTTGTCCTCACTGATATATATTTCAGCTTCCTTATTTGTTTTGTCAGTTGTCATCAAAAACAACAACTTTATCACTGACTATAACGAAGCATTCACAAATCTACACAACATATGAAATACGCCCGAAGCTAAATAGATAACATAACACTACTAAATAACGTAATACCTTTAGAAAGAACATTCTTTAAATTAAACTAAATGAATGTAAACTATGTAGGGAAAACATACAAGAAACTGAGGACCACGTTTATTTTAGGTAAAAAAATAATATCACAGGTACTAAAACTTCTCATAAGTAGAACAGAAAACATAAACAAAACGAAAAAACAGACACATTCAAAGCAATCGTGATAAATACCACCCCCCCCCCCCCCAAACACAACAGCAGACATACAAGAGAAGCTGATATTTTTGTTATCTAAAGGTAAATGTAGAGATAAAAGCTGTGAACGAACGTCATTGTACACGGTCGAAGCGTTTTGTTGTCCGAATTTTGATGCCTTTTATGGGTTTGTAGAAACATAGCAAAATAGACGAAAAGAACGTGTAATTATACTTCTTCTGCGTTCTAGATTGTTGGTCACTTCAGATCCTGATCCCTGTCGACATGGCAAAGCCCGCAGTTTTCTCCAGATCCTGATAGGAGCCCCAAAGCTTTTGCCCCAAGCTTGTGTCCTCTGGCCATGTCTCACGCCTCAGGTCTGCATGGTTTGGGTAATCTTGTAGGATATGTTCTGGAGTCTGGACTCCACTGCCATAAGGACACTCGTCTGTGTGAGACATTTTGAGCCGATGCAAGTGGCTCAGTAGTCTGCAGTGACCTGTCCTTAGGCGAAAGAGGACGGTTTGCTGATGTCTGTGTAGTTGGTATATTGGATCTGATTCATTGTTGCATTTCAGTTTCTTTTTCCATTCAGATCTGCACTGGCTACGGATTATGGTTTTCGCCTCTTGGTAGTTTACTGGATGATTTGTTTGATCTTGATTGCTGCCAGTTTTGGATAGGCTGTCATCTATTTCATTGCCAGCTATTCCACAGTGGGATGGTACCTACTGTAGGGCCACAGTTGCTGACAGTGTAAGGCACTTCATTTCTGTTGTGATTTCCTGTATATTTGCCTGTGGTTCCTTGTTTTTAGAGATTCTAGAAGTGCCATGCAGTCTGTGAAGAAGGCTATTTTGTGTGGTGGGTGCTGGTTTTCTGTTTTAAGTGTTCTGAGGGCTTCAAGGAGGGCTTTTGTTTCTGCCCTGTAGTTGGACGAAATCTTTCCCTTCCCGAAAGCCTTTTTTGGTTTGTCTCCCATCTGTGTATCTTATGTAGATGCCCCCACCTCCATATTTTACTGCTTGTTCTGCAGACCCACATGTTAACACACGTGTCCATTCAGCTGGGTTGTATTTGCTGTCAATCAGCTCCTGGGTCAGCGTCTTCATCTGAAGTGTTGTTAGGTAGTCCTTTTTGTGTTGTTTTCCTGTATATCTTCGAACAGAAGACTAGGAAACTCTATCCCCGCACTCTTCCCCAGATAATTTATAATTCAGCCCTTTCACATCATCATCTCATATATATATATATATACAAGCACACATACGGCTGTTCACAATCTAGATCATTAGCTCCTTTATGTCCATTGAATGCACCATCTTCCAAATTCCTCGACACTACTAAAGTTTCTACCTTTCATTGTTAGTGTGTTTTCTCTTAACGTAATATGCCTGTACAAGAGAAAGAACCTTTCACTTAGCGTCCATTCATAGTGATCACCCAGCAAAGCTCTCCTAATGTCCTAATATTGACTCTCGGCTATCTGACATTTTCACCTTCCTTCCTGTAGTCCTTAAGGCCCCCCGCCAACTTTCTGAAGAGAACGGGAGCCGACCTTCGGGCAGATGCATTCATCCAGATAAAACCAGTCTAAACCTGCCTTTCCATTTCCCTTTGAGATGTCACAATGATGTCTTTCATGTGTAAACTCTCAAGTATTCACTTCATTTTCCTGGCGTTTACTTGTATCCTCACCAGCTGTAGTTTTATTCTGTGTACCATATATATATACACACAGATTTAAGCCAGTGAAGCCTCACAGATTTGGACACATTGTTATACTTTTATCGTCATCATCATCTCCATTTCCCGTTACTCCCTTGAGAGTATTGGGAGTATAGGCCATGGATAAAGTTTCTCCAGTCACCCCTGCTCTTGAAATTGTTCTCTACTTCCCGCCAAATGTATCTTATTTTAGACTGTTCTTACAGGCATCGAATTCAATTATTTATTCTGAATAGTATTGAAACTGTAGTTTAGTAGACAGTCATTAGTGTGGGACTGCCAGCTCATCTTCTACGAGGACCTATAGTCTACACACGCACACATGCAGGGGAAATAACTTTATATCGGGACTTCGATTGTGTATTATCAGAAAGACTCCCACCGGCATTGCTCTGACTGCCAACTGGGGCAAATGCGCGTCTCTTAAGTTTTTGTATTTCCTAAAATACAACATTAATGCAACTGACAACTAAAAACAAAAGGGAAACACAGTAAGGGATGGCTACAGTGAAAAATAAACATTAATGTAACTGATTACAACAAGGCAGATATAATGCTGTATCTGATATGCACGAACAACCAAGTAGGTTTAAACAGAGTTTGTAGAGCTTCAGCGAAGTAGCTCTGGAGGTTTTTTTGCAGAAAGAACGTAATATGTCTGTCCAAGAGAAAGAACTTTCACTCACTTACCGTCCTTTCAAAGGGCCATCCATCAAAACTCACTTAATGTCCTAATATTGACTCTCGCCTATCCGACATTTTCACCTTCCTTCTAGTAGCCCTTACGGCCGATAAGTTACCACCGAAGTTGTCGCTATTTTGTGATACACTAAGTTACCACCGAATTTATTATTTTGTGATACACTAAGCTACCCCCGAACTTATTATTTTGTGATACACTAAGCTACCCCCGAACTTATTATTTTGTGATACACTAAGCTACCCCCGAACTTATTATTTTGTGGTACACTAAGCTACCCCCGAACTTATTATTTTGTGATACACTAAGCTACCCCCGAACTTATTATTTTGTAATACACTAAGCTATCCCCGAACTTATTATTTTGTGATACACTAAGCTACGACAGAACTTATTATTTTATAACATACCTTTTCTTTTAATGTAAGAAAACTTTGACTTTTCTTTCATTAAATTCCATTTCATCACTGTTTGACTCAGCAAGTTTATTTCTTGTAAGTTTCTTCTCGCCCAGGCAAAAGTGGTAATCGTGTCCTTGATACATGCCCGTTTCCATCTGTAAATTATTATGCATTCTCCAAACTTGTCATAGTGTATTATTTTATTATTTCCCACTGCTCTTTTCCTTTAGCTGTACTTCTTGAACCCCGTATTTACAGATCGACTGTTATGTCGTTAAAATTTCTACTACATCCGTCCACTTTTATCACTTCAATGTATTTTATATGACTGCACAATGTGCAGCACGTTTTTCGCTTCTTTGGACCTTAATGGAGAAGCCGTTCTTTATGTATATTGCTCGTAATTATTATTATCATTATTATTATTATTATTACTTTAAGGAAATTTGTCTAAATTTGCAGGTTGGAAACTTTGTTATCAAAACAGATCATAACAGATTGCACTTTTGAGAATGAATGTGCATGCTGTGTGTGTGTGTGTGTGTGTGTGTGTGTGTGTGTGTGTGTGTGTGTGTGTGTGAGATAGAGATAGAGAGAGAGAGAGAGAGAGAGAGAGAGAAGTAGAGAGAGATTGATTAATTTGGGTTTGCGACAGTCACATAAAATCTACAAATTTCACACAACAAATAAGATTTATTTATTTTATTTCATTTTAAATCTGTATTTTATTTTATTTTTTAATTGTTTTTTTATTTTATTATTTTCCTTTTTCTGTTGTTTTCTTTTCTTTTGTTTTATTTTATTTTCTTTATCTTATTTTTATTTATTTTGTTTTATTTTATTTTGTTTTGTTTTATTTTATTTTATTTTGTTTTATTTGGCCTCTGTGGAACTGAAATAAAGACTGCCTGCTGTTAGCATTGACATGTGACGGATGAAATAATACGTCTGTCTGGAAATTATTTCCTCAAAACTCTTTCTGGCCAGAGTTCATTCACTCATTTATTCATTTATTAGCTTGTCGCTTGCTAACAGCTCTCTTCAAGACCTCTCCGTTGTAAGCAAAATGCTCTTTTGCTGATGCATTCATTCGCAAATCATCAACAATTTCTTGTTGGCATCTTCGCCTTGGTCTTCCTCTCTTTTTTGGCCATGGTAGGAGATGCAATAACAAGAAAACGCAAATGTATGAGTACTGAAATGACTTCTGCACTCATTTTTCGTGAGTGCACGGGTGAATGGCGGGTTAACTTTATCTGGAACCGCTACAGTTAGCTTTATTTTTAGAAACAGGAAGCTGGTTTCTCTCTGTGATTGAAAAGGCCAGCCAGACATGATGCGGCCACGTGACCATTCACGCATGTTAAGGGGTCAAAGAAAATATGGACCATAACACCTTATCTGCTTCCTGCTTACTGGCGTGGAACAGGGTCATTCAATGTCGTTTCAGAGAGGTTACTCTTCACTGGTCTGCAGATGATTCCTATTATTTTTTATTAAACGGTGGGGAACTTGTATTTCGTTATTATAAAGGACAGCCACTATCTATCTATCTATCTATCTATCTATCTATCTATCTATCTATCTATCTATCTATCTATCTATCTATCTATCTATCTATCTATCTATCTATCTATCTATCTATCTATCTATCTATCTATCTATCTATCTATCTGTCTATCTGTCTGTCTGTCTGTCTGTCTGTCTGTATGTATGTCTGTCTGTCTGTCTGTCTGTCTGTCTGTCTATCTATCTATCTATCTATCTATCTATCTATCTATCTATCTATCTATCTATCTATCTATCTGTCTACCTGTCCGTCAGCTGGTCTGTCTATCTATCTGTCAGTCTGCCTGTCTATATATATATATATATATATATATATATATATATATATATATATGTTTCCTTGCCTGTCCGCCTATTTTTTTATCTGAAATCTCACTACATAAAAATTTTACCAGATAACCAAAATGTAGCACTTTACCGACCACAAGAAGGAATTGCTACATATTATACATACAATCATACTATTATTACAACTCCATAATATGAGATTGTTACTCAACGTCCAGTATAAAAAGCCTTCACTTATTTAATAAACGAGCAATACATTTTATTAGTAACAAGTATCCAGCACAGACTATAAATCAGAGAAAAAAAACCATCTCAGAATTCTTTCTCAGAAAAACAGATTCAAAGTCAGGTTATTTCTTTGAATTCTGTCTAAGAATACCTCATCCTGTTTTTTGGTTTTTTTTTTTTTGGGTCCACCTAACCCAAAAATACACCCAGCGTCTAAACAACTGTTTTTCTCTCAAACTCAAGGAACGACTTGTACCAAAACAGCTTTGCTTAATCCCCTGCTGAGCTCTGAAATACTCTTCCATTGCATCTATAAGTCATGAGCTATTTTCCTTCCTTTAAGTCCAAATTTTTTCAATACTTACTTGACTTTGGTTATATGTCCACTTGAAAAATCTACTTTCGTCATAGCTTTTTTTTTCCTTGCAGTGTATGTATGCTTACAGGATTCCTGAAATAAATCTTGTACACGATTTGTTTGAAATAATTATTGAACACGATTTTTAAAAATCTGTTTGACTTTAGTTAAGTGTGAGAATATGAAATAATTCCATCTTATGTTTTACGTACATATATTACTGAATGCATGGACAAGATGTTATATTAAATAGTTTTCAATTCATGTTGAGAATTGTTTTCTCATCGCCGTATTTTGCTAGCACTAAACTGATGTTGAGTAACTGGGTTTGAATGAAAGTTTGAGAAATAAAGAATGCCAGCCCTGTTTTCCTGCCTGTGAGTATAGTATATACGTCTCTTTTACTTTCGTAACGCTTTTGAAATAAAGATCAATCAATCAATCAATGAATCTCTGCCTCTCTCTCTTTTTCTCTTTTCTCTCGCTCTTTGTCTCTTTGTCTCTTTCTCTCTCTGTCATTCTCTCTGCGTCTCTTCGCTTTCTTTCTCTCACTGATTCTCTCGCTCTGTCTGTATCTTTTCTCTCTTTCTCTCACTGTTTCTCTCGCTCTCTCTGTGTCTTTTCTCTCTCTCTCTCTCTCTCACTCTCTGCCTCCTGTTGTTTCTCTTAACTGTAAGTTAATAAATATCTAGGCCTTACAAATTTATGTATCCAAGACGATAGTGAAAGGAAACAGAATACTGTATCAAGTGAAACAACCGTTCGTAAAACCCCTGTATTAAGGGAGCTGTTCCCCAAATTGTCAGCAAAGTTCCACTTACATGAGTTAGGAACGGCAAATAACAGCGCAGTTCTCTAACACAGAATAAACAAGCGGATTTCCACTTCAGTTCGCTCAAGAAATGCATTTCACGAGCAGGAGGGCCTCAATTCTCCCCATCCTCACCGCCCATTGTCTTGTAAATATTTTTTTACATAAAAGATTAAAAAGTTGATGGCTGTGTTGTCAACTGCAGTTTGTTTCATGGAAATGAACAGACACCGATAGATCTCTGTCCCTCATATGATTCTTGAGGAGTGCGGGAAGGGCGTCCCTACCTTCACCCACTTGATTTTTGAAGTTCACTGCTACGGCTAAACAATAAAAACAACACACAAAAAAAACAGTCCGTTTAAGGTCACCTAAGTTCAGTATAACAAAGAAAGACTTTAGAAAATTGTCAGAATCTCTATAGAAGAAAAAAAAAAGATTCTTAAACAAGGCGCCAGCTATTAAGTGTGAACATTGTGAAACGTGAACACGTGGAGCTTGTACGGAGTATGAAGTTGAAACTGTATGCGGTCCTGGTGATGTCTCGATGACAAGGGCCCAGAATGTAGGGTCCTGGGCGGTCCTTCCCAGTGCCGGAAGTCATCGTTGAATGACCCCCCCCTCCCCTCCAAGCTTTTCTTGGTCACCCCGTAGTGTGTTAATTATAGTCAGTTAAATGCTTTATTCCTAGACTGCTGGTGATATTTATTTTATAATTTAGAAAAGAAACTTAAAAAATAACGTGGTCAATTGTTTTGCTGTCATTCTTCCTTGAAGGCAATACTCTTAGGGCAGTGATTCTCAGTGTCCCAGGTTCCATTCTTCCCTATTTGATCCAGGATGTCCCACTGACCGACCCTCCCTTATATATTAAATCATCCGGAAGGGGCTTTCGTCATTATACGAAGGTCATACAGAAAGTCGTGAGCAAATTTTTTTTAAATCAGATTTTACAGATAGAGAAAACATAAATGTATCACATTAACTGTATCCTTTTCTTCACCTTTCAACACAATCACCATTTCTCTGCACACATTTTTTTCCAATCGCTCTGCAAGTTTGAAAATACCTTCCTGGTAGAATTCCTTTCCAGCTGACCGAAGGCACAGACGCACTGCTTTCTGGACGTTCTCTCCTGTGTCGTAGTCATGGCCTCGCATTTATTCTTTCACAAAACCGAAAAGATGGTAATCACTGGGTGCCAGGTCGGGGCTAAAGGCAGGGTGTGAAAGAATTTCCCAACCTATTTTCTGAATTTCCTCTGTTGTCCGGCGAGCAGTTTTTCTTACAGCTTTGTGATCTTCAGTCAACAAACGTGAGACTCGGCGGGCACAACATTTTCTACAGCCTAGGGTTTCAATCATTTCCTGTACTGCATTGTGTCCTATTCCAAGATTTACAGCGATTTCAGATACTATGACACGTCTGTCTTCTTTTTTGATGTTGTCAACCCTTTCCACATTGCGTTCAGTGGAGGCAGTTCGAGGGCAAGTGCTGTGAGGCATGTCTTGGATGCTCGTGTTTCCATCTTTGAAATCTTTCACCCACCTCCAAACACTGCTAGCACACCCATATACACATCTCCATAAGTAAGTTGAAGACTTTGGTGAATTTCAGCAGCGGGGATTTCCTCTTTAATGAGGAACAACAACAGCACGTTGACGAAACGAAACTTCAGCACCTACCATTTTATTTCTGCTCCGCGTGGTCAAGTGACATATGATGGTGACGTCATGTGACCTCCTCTACATGAAGTGCAAAGGATGCAGTTTAAGTTGATATATTTATATTTTCTTAATCTATAAATTCTGATGTTTTAAAAAAACGTTGTTCACAACTTTCGATATGGCCCTAGTAGATTCCTTTACGGTGGTAATTACTGAAACTTACACTTGAAATATAGCTCATTATATTAAATATAAATAAAAGCAGAGCATCCTCTTTACAACCGAAAGGCCTACAGGAGAGCTGTTATGGAGGCAAAGTTCCGCAAGGGACATGAAAATGACTGACTGACTGACTGACACTCGAAATTTCTCATCGGGGCGCCACCTGCCTTCCTGTTGACAATTACTGCTCTAGAGACGGTGTGGACGGAAATGTTGCTAGTTTATGAGAATCTGCTTACAGCTGGCCACGATAAACTGCTGACAGATGATTCTATGGTGAAGAATCTAGAACAAAGACTATACATTGAAGAGAAAGTGGGCTAATGTAAGATTTATAATCTTTAAAATAAAGGGCTTAAGAAAAGTCTTCGTTACTAATAGTATATACTAGCTGCGTCACCTTGAGAAGTGCAAGGGAAACCTTGAGGCGTTAACATAGCCGAGGTCTGAAAATATGCTTAAGCTATAGTCGCAACCCTTTTCATGTTTTGCTGAGCTACATTCACAACCCTCTCATGTTTCTCTGAGCTATACTCACAACCCTCTCATCTTTCTCTGACCTATACTGACAACCCTCTCACGTTTCTCTGAGCTATACTCTCAACCTTCTAACGTTTCTCTGACCTATACTCACAACCTTCTCATCTTTCTCTGAGTTATACTCACAACCCTCTCATCTTTCTCTGACTTATACTCACAACTCTCTCATCTTTCTCTGACCTACACTCACAACCCTCTTATCTTTCTCTGAGCTATACTGACAACCCGCTCACGTGTCTCTGGACAGAAAACCCCGAGCTAGTCTTATGAAAAAAAAAGGAGATAAGAAGTCCAGCTGGTCACTGTAAAGACTAGACAGTGTCAACAAGCTAGAGACAGTGTTAGAAATAGTTTGAAATTCGTCTGGATTCCTTTTCAGTGTCTATGAAGTAAAGCTATTAAACTTTATATTATATATATATTATATATATATATTATATATATATATATATATATATATATATATGTGTGTGTGTGTGTGTGTGTGTGTGTGTGTGTGTGTGTGTGTGTGTGTGTGTGCGTGCGTGTGCGTGTGTATGTGTAATTTGACATGCAGTAAGATAAATGAATGAATTTGGTATACCCTAATCAAAATGTTATAATCAAAATGTCATGACCGATCAAATGGCTTCTCTTAGTTGGGAGTGAGTGCGTTCACCAAAGAAAACTCAAAAATTTTAACAGAACTCATATAATAATCAAGGATTCTGCTTTCAGGAACTACCTAACGTTTAACACTCCAGAGATTCCCAAGGCGGAATTTTTGGACGGAGCCTGGAAGCGATCATTTGATCTCTGATAAAACCTTGACGCCGAAAGCTAGTGTAGTTTAAATTACCTAGTATTACCTCATGTGGGTTGATCAGAATTTATACAGATAATTTGACTGATCAGAATCTAAAACTGGAGCAGTGAAATGTAGCTGGTGGCAGCCATTATGTCAGTTTACCGATGGACAGAGAAGAAGCACAGCTTGCAAAACTGAACAGAGCTAACAAAAACCTCTCTCAGACAGATCAGACAAGACATCTCAGACAAGACATCTCAGTTTACATCTTAATATGTGACTGCTAAGTTTTGATGTAGCATAATAGCCAACGCCAGTCGGCACGGCACCTGATGATGATGATGATGATGATGATACGTTTTGATGTGGAATCAGCGCATGAATGTAATGGATTAATAACTAAAAATTAATCTTGTGAAAATGAGTTTGAATATAATTGATGATTTATGAGGATGATCTTGATGTCTTTCAAGTCTCTGTTGCTGCCTATTGCTGTGTGACAGAATGAGTGAATTTCAAACAGATGATATGCACCTGCAGTAATGTCAACACTGAAATAAGAGCAGTGAACAATAAAGTTTCATGAACAATAAAACAATTTTTTTTTAAAACCTAAGAGATGTTAATTTCTATGGTACGTCAATATCCTTTTTTAATTTTTTGGTAGTGTGGAACTGAGAAGATTGTATCTGTATCATTTATACCAAAGAACAAAAAGAGATTGTATCTGTATCATTTATACTAAAGAACAAAAGGAGATTGTATCTGTATCATTTATACCAGGAACAAAAAGAGATTGCATCTGTATCATTTATACTAAAGAACAAAAGGAGATTGTATCTGTATCATTTATACTAAAGAACGAAAGGAGATTGTATCTGTATCATGTATACTAAAAGACAAAAGAAGATTGTCTTGTCTTGTCTTCTTCATTAAATACCTTTCGGTGTTTGAGGGGACAAATAGACATCTTGATAGAGCTCGACAATTTGCTCCATATAATGGGATATTTAATGTTTCTGTTTCCATTCTCTCCATCTCCTGCGTGGACGGCCTCTTCCTCTGTTACCTACAAATATTAGTGTGAGTGTTGCCTCTGATATACTGTCTGGCGGTAACTGTGTAACGTGGCCAACTCATTTGATTTGTTGTTTCTGGATATAGTGCAATACTGGTGTTACTCCAACCTTTGCCCTGATATTGTCATTTCTTATTTGCTCTCTTCTTGTCACATTTAGTATTCTCATTAAACATCTCATTTCTGTCGTGATTTTCCTTTTGTTGTTGGCTGTTAGTGTCCATGTTTGACATTGATAGCATAGAGTTGTGAGGAAAATTGTGTTGTACAATGCCCTTTTTGTTTCAGTTGTGATGTATTTGTTTTTCAGTAAAGGAGTCATTTGTCCAAAGACCTGATTTGCTTTATTGCATCTGTTCTCAATCTCAACGTCAGTTTTCCTTGAGGATGATATTATGCTACCTAGGTGTTTGAAATGTTTCACTTGTTTTAAAGGTTGGTTGTCTAGGAAGATCTTTGTTTGGATTTCTTCTCTCATGGCCATGACTTCTGTTTTTTCAGCACTGATCTTCATGTTGTGGCTTTGGCATGCGCTTGCTAAATTATTCATGTTCTGCTGTAGGTCTTTTTCTGATGTGGCTATAAGTGCTTGATCGTTGGCAAATAGGAGTTCGTTTATTATCCTCCTATTGGATATGTCTTCCGGAAGGTGTTGTGGGTTTATCTGCATTCTTTCTGGGGTTGGGCTGTTGGAGAGCTTTGTGGTGGAATTTTTTTACTATGTATGTTAGCTTCTTTGCAGATGTTGTCAATGTATATTATGAATAGTAAAGAAGATAGTACACAGCCTTGCTTCAGTCCAGATTTTATGATGAGTAGTTCGGAGCGTCCCGCATTTGTTCTAACTGTACACTGACTGTTTTCATATAGTCTTTTGTATAGGTTGATCAGATATGTACTAACAGCATAATGCTGTAAGATTTCCCACAATTTACAGATTGTATCTGCATCATTTACTGAAGGACATAAGGAGATTGTACTGGAAAACAAGAACCCAGGCGACTTACAGCTTATTATTTTGGTCTTTGTGATCAGCTTTGTTGAAGAAACATATAATCGACGGATGGAGATTAGGGTCTTGGCCATCTGTACTTAGTTAGTCCTCATACCCGCCCCATCTCGGCCCACGTCAGGTGAAGATCGTTTTCGTCTTTTCTCTGGACTGTAACCTCAACAATAAAGTCGTCTGTCGATATGTACCTCACGAGAAGGTTTACATGACTAAGGAAAGGTGTACTACAGATATAAAACTTACTTGGCTGTGGGAGAATCTACAGGATAAAAGACCCAAATCCCAGACAGTTAGCTAACCACAGCTGATATGCTAGGGTCAGGGTTAGCTAACCACAGCTAATATGCTAGCGTCAGGGTTAGCTAACCACAGCTGATATGCTAGCGTCAGAGTTAGCTAACCACAGCTAATATGCTAGCGTCAAGCTTAGCAAACCATAGCTGACCAAGACCTTGTCCCATCTCTCCGTTGGTACGCCCAGTAACAGGCCTAGCCTGGCTAACGGGGCAGGGATCGCCATAGTCCCCGTGGTGGTGGAGTCTGCTAAAGAAACATTGCACAATCGCAGCTTTTTAGCTGTACTCCGGGACCGAAAAAGTAGCTGCCATAACCCGCTCCCACTCCGTTACGATGCTGTGCCCCAACACCTTCACGGCACTGACTGCAAAGAACACCAGCTCACAGTTTCAGGGAGACAGCACAAGACAAGACAAGATTAGGCTCCTTTTTTACATCTGCTTTTGTCAAACATTCCCTATTAACTGTCTGAAGTATCCTTAATAGTCTAAAGGAATGCATCACTGTCGCCTCTAACGATCTCTGATGACTGACTTCCATAGAGCAGAGCAGGCTTAGTATGCGAATGTACAACTCTTCTTCCGTTGTTCACTGATAGAGCTATATTGTACAAGATGTCCTTCGCTTGTTTGAAAGCTGTTTTGTCTCAACATATTCTATTCCTGTTTCCAGACATACACTCCCCCATCCGATGCTACTCGCGTGTTAAGATGTTTAAAATGTATGCACCTGCCTCAGAGTTGCTCCTTGTTTTTTAATACCGCATTTAGGTGGGTTCTTCTTTCGTGATGTAGCCGTTGTTTCTGGTTTCTTGCTATTTAGAGCTAGTCCTTTCTCCACACTTTTCTGTCACCGCTGTATCTCACGAATAATTAGAAGTCTTTTGAAAATTAGGGACAGCCTTAGTGACTGTAACAACTGGAGAGGAGTAACCTTAATATCAGTTGTGTCAAAAGTATTTTGCAAGGTCATTTTGAATAGACTCAAAGATATAGTGGATACTGCAATGAGAGAAGAACAAGCAGGATTTCGAAAAGGGAGAAGCTGTCGTGACCAGATCTTTACTCTCAGAATAATACTTGAAGAACATATTGAAAAGCAGAAACCATTAATACTGAACTTCATAGATTTTAAAAAGGCATTTTATAGCATACACAGAGATTCATTATGGAGAATTTTATGTCTATATGGAATACCATCTAAAATTGTCAACATCATTAAGGACTTATACAATGGATATGTTTGTGCAGTCAAGACAGAAGAAGGGATGAGTGAATGGTTCCAGATTGAAACAGGCGTGAAACAAGGATGAATACTGTCTCCGTTACTTTTTGGGATTACAATAGACTTCATAATGAAAAAATGCTGCACAGGTAACACAGGTATTGACTGGGTACATGGGATCCAACTAGAAGATCTTGATTTTGCTGATGACATAACTCTTATCAGTAATAATGTGAATTTCATGCAAGAAAAAAGAGGTAGCCTGTCTTCAATGGCTAGCAAAATAAGACTTGAAATTAACAAGGACAAAACAAAAGTAATGAAAATTCCTCTCAATCAAAATGGAAAAATACACATAGAAGGGACAGATATTGAAGACGTCAATCAATTTGCATATCTTGGCAGCTACATAGACCAGGATGGTGACACTAGAAAGGAAGTTAGTATCAGAATTGCAAAAGCAGCATCAATCTTCAAGAATCTTGAGAACATATGGAATTCAAAAGTTATAAGCACAAAAACCAAGTTAAGACTATTCAATTCAAATGTAATATCCACCCTCATTTATGCATGCTAAAGCTGGAAAACAACTAAAGAAATAGAAAAGAAATTATGCTCTTTTGAAAACAAATGCCTAAGGAAAATACTCTGCATCAAGTGGAATGAATTCAAGAACAATGCAGAGATAAGACAGATGACTGAACAACAACCAGTCTCATGGGTGATCAGGAAAAGGAGATGGACATATGTTGGTCACTTGATGAGAAGAAATGATCAGAGAATCCCAAAACAAGCTACCAAGTGGAACACCAGGCCAAAGAAAAAGAGGCAGACCGCCTGAAACTCTGAAGAGGACATTATTAAGAGAGGCCAAATTAACAGGCATAAAATCCTTTGATGAGGTTGAAAGACTAGCCGAAGACAGGAAAAATTGGCGAACTACTTTGCGAGCCCTATGTGACGTTTGACGGCACGGGAAGGATATAAGATATAAGAATCACTTGTTATCGAACCTTTATTGCAGGGGTCTTGGGTATTTATATATTTATTCGTATGGTTTAACTTATATAATTTTACAGAAAGAATATGTTTTTTCTTCTGTGTGTTACAAGATAACAAGAGAGGTTCTTGATTGCAGAGGACCATGATCGCTGCACTCAACCGTGGAACGGTATGAGTGTACGGGCCACTATTGGTACGTCTTATTTAAGAACATAATTTTGAAGCAGCCAGATATCGCCTAGCCTGTTGGCGGGTTTTGTTGAGTATTATCTCACTGAAGAGCCCTATGGCTAAAAAATGGATAAAAAGAGGTAAAGGTAACATCCACATTTACATGCCATTAAGATATATTAGAGATAGGGTTTTAGGCCCGTGTTTCCAAGACCATCGGCACATAGAAATGTGATGTGGGCTGTATCACGTCTGGCTGCATCATTTACCTTATCAGATTTCTATGTATATATGTGTGTTTATTAACCAACATTGTTGATATACATAACATGAAAACAACCGTAGCTCTATCACGGTAACAAGGTATCTAGGGTAACAGGGTATTTAGGGGGTTTAACGAAGTACCTGGGCGGTGTAACGAGGTATGTAGGGGGTATAACGATGTATCTAGGGAGTGTAACAAGGTATCTAGCGAGTGTAACGAGGTATCTAGGGAGTGTAACGAGGTATTTAGGGGGTATAACGAGGTATCTAGGGGGTGTAACGAGGTATCTAGGGGGTGTAAAGAGGTATCTAGCGGGTGTAAAGAGGTATCTAGCGGGTGTAGCGAGGTATCTAGCGGGTGTAACGAGGTATCTAGCGGGTCTAGCGAGGTATCTAGCGGGTGTAGCGAGGTATCTAGCGGATGTAGCGAGGTATCTAGGTGGTGTAATGTTACTGTTCACATTTTTTTTTGACTCGGGACACGCTGAAGGAATGTTTCCCAAACCTCAGTTCGCGAAGCAAACTAAGGTCGTGGGAAGTCTGTGATAAGGTCTCGAGAAGTCCAAGGCTGGGTACGGAAGAAGACATCTTGATAAATATTGGATTCATATGAAGTAACGTTTATACATAAATTTTAGTGATTTCAGGTAAATTTACATTGCTGAAAACATTGAAAAAGTATTAGTTATTATTTTAAAATGTCAGTATTTTTAAACATTTTTGTTTTTGCATGGGTTGTGGGTCACCTAACATTGTTGATCTAGGGTCAAAGACTATTTATCATTGCTGTTCTATGGTCACGGATCACCTACCACTACTGACCTAGGGTCTTCTACTACTGTTCAAGAACGGTTTTAGCTGGCTATAGCCAAATATCCAAAAATAACAACAAATGCGATAAAAACAACACAAATATTTGTTATAACACTTGCACGTTAATCCTGTTTCCGCTTGCTATTATGCATTGATTACTTAGAAAGAAATGGATCTTTAGCGCGCTGTTTTGGCAAACATGGCGAAATGCGCATGTGACCTACTTTCACTTATCTAAACTCACTGTTGAAGAGTGCACTTCTTTGACGTCATATCCGGGCATATTTTATTGGCCTCCGGAAGGTCAATACAAACAGGACGATGTTTAAAGTTTATGTTCGATGTTTATGTCGACTTAGTTATGCCATCTTAGCTATTGTTGGAAGGAGCTCAGAGTATTAAAAACGAAAATAACGGAAGATAAATAGTACGTTTGTTTCATAGTGTATCAGGTTTCTAAAGACTGCGCTGTTAGTAACAGCGAAAGGTTACCATGACTAGGATCCTGTTCAGGCTGTGGTGGGAAATTAAACAGAATTCAGCCATGATTAAAAGATCATTCAATCGGAACAGATAAGTGCGCGGCTGTCAGACAGTCCGGATCTATTTTCGTCAGTGTTGCTGCTTCAGGCGGAATCTTAAATGAGCTGCCCGAAGAGCACACATAAGCTGTCCCCAGGGTTAATGTTCCAGGGAGCTGTTTACGACTTTATCCCACTTCCAGGTGTTTACGTGTGGGTTGCAGGTTAGGCTACAGAATATGACGTAATACAGGGACAGAAGTCGTATCAGAAGCTGAGGAATTTTCCTGAGAAATGTCCTCGTCATTTTGTTTCTGGACGTAATAAAAGTTTCACAGGACTTTCCCCGTTCTGTAAGATTCTTCACCTTCAGTGAAGGTGGCAGTAACAACCAAGAACTCTTCAACTTTATTAAGGTGGCAGCAAACATCCAATAATTCTTCATCTTTATTAAGGTTGCAGCAACAACCAGTAACTCTTCATCTTTATTAAGGTGGAAGCAACAACCAAGAACTCTTCAACTTTGGTGAAGATGGCAGCAACAGCCAAGAACTCTTCACCTTCAGTGAAGCACTAAGCTATACTAAGCACACTGAACATATAAAGTTTGCTTTTCTGTATAGCAACGAAGAGCTGTAGAATTAGAACATGGGAGTCGGAAACAACGTTAAGTAACACACACTAATTAGTGTATAAGTATAGTGTATTACACGAATCACGCAGTAAAGCTGTGTTAAGAAATGTTTTTTAACTGAGTCAGTGTCGGACAACAGAAAAATAAGAGAGGTCGAAGTCAGATGAAGGTCACAAAGAAGTATGAGTTGATAGAAATATATCATTTATGAAGGAGTCCGTCTTGGACAACAGAAAAATGGAGTGTGGAAATTGAAGTTGGTTAATAAACATTGTTCTAGTACCAGTGCAGCGTTAATTGAGGGTTGAAAGGAGAATTCATATTTCAGTACGTCAAAGTAATCTTATACATCAGTGGTTCTTAACCTTTTGGCCGTGGACCCCCTTTCCGGCCCTAGAGTAGTTGTGGGCCCCTCGGTAAAAATAAAGCAATAAATAAAACCATATTCATGTTCAATATCTAATCCATTTACTAATCCTTGGACCCCAAAAATCCTTCCCTGGATCACTGTGGGATCCTTGGGCCCCAAGTTAAGAACCATTGTTATGGATCGTTAGTTGTGTGTTTGTTGTTGTGTTTGTTTGTTTGTTTTCAAGTCTTTTATTCTGTGTGCTGTGAAAACATTGCACGGAAGTCACTTGTGACAGAAAGTTTTGTTCCAGTGCAGAGCTCAGAATTAAGCAACGGTTAAAATGATTTTACAAAACGATTAATCGAAACAAGCGTTAGTTAGTTATGTCTCATCCTTTTGCAAGAAACAAAGAAAGAAATGTAAAAGCTGCTAATTATGACTGGACTTCACTCCGACAATTCTTGTATAAGGCAACTTAAGCAAATAGCGCCAAGATTTGAAATGAAGTTTTCTTTGACACACCGGGGACGTCCTCTAATTATTGAAAAAAAAAATATTAGATTTTTTTTTATTATTTCAGTTTTGAGACATATTTTATAAATAAAACATTCCTAGTTTTTTTTTTTTTAATTCACTTCTATTATTTGGAAAAGACGTAGGAGATTGCTGGGTCATGTAGTCTGAACGGTTGGTAACTCATTATTACCAAAAAAATATCTCTGAAATGTACACATCAGGGAAAACATGGGTACGGGTAGATCAAAGAAAACTTGGAGAAGAACAATAAACAGGATGATGAGTAACACAGGGTTCACCTGGACAAAAAGCAAAGAAAAAAAAAAGAGAGACGAAGGACAGACCTTTGTCATAAATCCTTGCGGAAAATTCATGTTCGTTGGGTACCTAAATATCCAGAGAGGAAAGAGAGCTACTGGCCGAATGTTTTTTTTCTTTTCAATCTTGCAGCAAACAACAACCTGTCTCATGGGTGATCAGAAAAAGAAGACGGACATATGTCGGCCATGTGCTAAGAAGAAACAACCAGAATATCCCAAAACAAGCTATCAAGTGGAACACAACAGGCTGAAGAAAAAGAGGTCGACTACGTGAAACTCTAATGAGGACATTGTTAAGAGAGGCCAGTTTAGTGGGCATAACATCTCTTGAGGTTGAAAAGCTCGCAGAAACAGGAAATCTTGGCAAACTACCACGGGAGCCACACGTGACGATTAACGCACGGGAAGAATGTAAGATGTAAGTGAAATATTTACACTGACTGATTAAAGGGCTTAGAATTTTAACTTTTAACCTTTATGACTTTTTCAAAAAATCTTTCTCCAGCAGATGGCTTGCTTTCCGAATATCAAAACTTAGTAATTTATGGCTTAGTATTTATTGATCCAAAATGTCCTTGTCATAATTATATTTCACAAATCTCATATTTAATATAATCTGACATTTAGTATCTGTATTTCTAAAAACTACACTTGGATAATTATATTTCACAAATCCATATTTAATATAATCTAACATTTAGTGTCTGTATTTCTAAAAACTACAATTGGATAATTATATTTCACAAATCTCAAATTGAATAACCTATGGTTTGGAATATGAGTCTCCAAAGTGTCATGGGATACTTATTTTTCAGAAACCTTAAATTTGATAATATATATGGTTTAGGCTCTGCTTCCCCAAAGTATCACTTGATATTTGTATTTCAGAAAATTCAGATTTCATTTCATAGATTAGCTTCTGCTTCTCTAAAGTGTCATGGGATAATCATATTTCATAAAATTCAGCTTACGTCCCTTGTATTACCAGAGGCAACATGCGGATGCGAAACATGGACACTTAGCAAATCGTTAAGAAAGAGAACAACAGCATTTGAAATGAAATGTTACAGAAAGGCACTTAGAATATCATGGATAGAACGAAAATTAGATAAAGAGATACTGATGAGATTAGATGTCGCAGAAAACTGGCTCGTTAACAACATAAAAGTTAGGAAGCTGAGATACTTGGGCCACACTAAGAGACACAACAGCTGGAGAGGTTGATAATAGAAAGCGTAATTCCCGGGACACAAAAAAAAAGAACAAATATATCCATACTTATATCTTATCTTATATCTTATATCCTTCCCGTGCCGTTAAACGTCACATAGGGCTCGCAAAGTAGTTCGCCAATTTTTCCTGTCTTCAGCAAGTCTTTCAACCTCATCAAAGGATTTTATGCCTGTTAATTTGGCCTGTCTTAATAATGTCCTCTTCAGAGTTTCACGCGGTCTGCCCCTTTTTCTTTGGCCTGTTGTGTTCCACTTGATAGCTTGTTTTGGGATTCTCTGATCATTTCTTCTCATCAAGTGACCAACATATGTCCATCTACTTTTCCTGATCACCCATGAGACTGGTTGTTGCTCAGTCATCTGTCTTATCTCAGCATACATATCCATATTACAAGAACTTAATATTGAAGAAGACTGGCTAGTAAAGAGTATTAAACAGAGAAAATTTAAATATTTTGGACACATTAAACGTCATGATAATCTAGAGAAAACCGTCTTGGAAGGGTACATAATGGGAAAAAGAAAGAGAGGAAGACCAAGGCGAAGATGGCTGCAAGACATCGTTGATGATCTGCAGATGAATGCATCAGCAGCAGGCCATCTTGCTCACAACCGAGAGGCCTACAGGAGTGCTGTTAGGGAGGCAAAGTTCCACAAGGGACATGCAAATGAATGAATGAATGAAAAGTTCCCGGGAAAAAAGAAAATGGACGATCTCACCGCAGGTGGACTCAGGACATCATAGAAAGTCTGAATGTGTCATTACGAGACTCTGGTCAACTTGCGCAAGACCGTATTGTATTCAAGGAGGCCGTGAGAGGAGCAACTTTCTGGAAAAGGCATATCACATGAATGAATTACACCAGGTGGAAAGATCTCTTTAAACATGATTTGTTGTAACCCATTCGCTAGACATACGTCTATTTTCACGTTAACTCTAAGCCATCTTTTGTTATTTACCATTTCTCGGTGTTTAACTTCACCAATTTTGTCTCCACAAAATTCGGTAGATTTTGTGCGGCATATGGGATAAGTCTAGATCTGTGTATGTCGCAGTCAGGATATGCCTCACTGGCAAGTGAGGCTGTAAAAGTTGTCATTTAACTCTTTGATACTGATGAAAAATTTGGATGTCGCAGTGAAAGTTACTTTGTAAAATTTCCAAGAAGAAAGCAGAGAACAAGATTCTTATCTTATATCTTATATCCTTCCCGTGGTGTTAAACGTCACATAGGGCTCGCAAAGTAGTTTGCCAATTTTTCCTGACTTTTTCAGAGAACAAGATTAGATTATAAATATCGATGCACGGTTCGCTAAGCAAAATGTATTCTCAAATTAACCCTGTGAAATCATTTACAATTATTAATATATGCACATGTTACATAAGTTGGGGACTTTCTGCACAATCTGGATAAAAACTGAATCTGCAGAACTTTTGTCCGGGCAAAAAAAAAAAACAAACTTTTCTGTACACCGTACCTTAAATTAATTTGCCCACGATTTGTATTCTTTAACTAAATAGTTGATCATTGCCATACTGTATGTAGAGAAATATGCATATATTTTCAGTGTAGTGTAGTGTAGTGTAGTGTAGTGTAGTGTAGTGTAGTGTAGTGTAGTGTAGTGTAGTGTAGCGTAGTGTGTCCAGAACTCTTGGCAAAGATTATCGGCCAGGAAACGACAGTCTAAATAAAGGTCGTTTAACCTTGACTGCGAGTAATAACTTTTCATTGGCTCGAGCTGAGAGCCACAAACCCTCTCACTGCTGTTCTAGTTTGCTAGATCTAATCTGTCTCTTAAAGCGATCGCTTTGTCTCAAGTCAGCCAGGGATCCCTGCGAAAGGCTGATGCGGTAAGAAAATAGAACTAGTAGGAGGAAGAATGGTGTCATCTTTCTTGTCATAATCGTAAGGACTAAAAACCAACAGTTTGTAGTGAACTAGAGAGTTTTAAAAGTGCTTCCGGCACTGTGAGGGTGAAACTGTTCATTCTGTAGTGCGGAATGTCTGGAACAGAGATAAAGTTGTATGACTCAAGACGCAATGTCAGATGGATCTGCGTACCTAGTTCTTTACCTTTTGAAACTATTGTCGTTCAATCAATCAATCAATCAATCATAGGAATATACAACAGTCGTGAAAGGGACTAGAGTCGTAAGATACTGATTGAAAGATGGCTTCCGTACGTGTATGACCAACCATTTCAAAATGTTTCAAATTTCTACCACAGACTGCACGCTGAAACATTCAATATGAAATTATGTGTTCAAATAGCTGAGACACGCTCTAAATGTAGGCGAAAAGGCACTCATATGCTGACAGACAGACAGACAGACAGACAGACAGACAGATAGATAGATAGATAGATAGATAGATAGATAGATAGATAGATAGATAGATAGATAGATTTGTAGGTAGGTAGGTATGTAGGTAGTTAGGTAGGTAGGTAGTTAAGTAGGTAGACAGACAGATAGATAGATAGATAGATAGATAGATAGATAGATAGATAGATAGATAGATTTGTAGGTAGGTAGGTATGTAGGTAGTTAGGTAGGTAGGTAGTTAAGTAGGTAGACAGACAGATAGATAGATAGATAGATAGATAGATAGATAGATAGATAGATAGATAGATAGATAGATAGATAGATAGATAGATAGATAGATAGATAGATAGATAGATAGATAGATAGATAGATAGATAGATAGATAGATAGATAGATACGATTGTCCTGTATGTATCCAGTACATCTCAGTGAACTGTATTTTATTTGTGTTTACAAGAACATTACTTTTTAGAAACTTCTTACAATATTTCTGAGAGTCACGGGCGAATTAGCTTTTATTAACCTTAAAAAGAAAAACCAGAAGAACTTTGACGGTAGTGGAAAGAAAATCGTTTAATATCGAAGCCTTTCAGTATCAGTCCTCTGTTTCTGACACTCTTCTTTGAGTGTTTCTTTCTAAAGTATGGTTCTCTATACACGGACTTCATTAACATTGTTGACATATTCTCTTTTCTTAAGTGTTTGCAGCTGTCATTATCATGGGTGCCTTTTAGCTCCTTGTTTTGATCACTCAACAGCAGTTTAAGGCAGTGGTTCTAAAACTTTTTTCTGGATGCCGTACCCATGCCTTCCAGTGCCCAGATCATTAGCGCCCCTAGAAGTTTTTCTTTTCTTCTTCGTAACTAATTGTGATGCTCTGCGGTTGGCACTCCCCAAATCGGATCTTCCTACTGCCTACTTTGGTTTAAGAGATAAAATTAACTACCCGTGGGGGGGGGGGCGTATTTTGTTGTAACATCAGCATTTTTTAAAATTTGTTTTTTTTATTTTTATTTCTTTAACATGAAAGGCAAGTTTAACATAAAGACTATCATATAGCGCAAATATATGACGTAACAGAAACGTGGAGCCTTTAAAGTACAACTTAGAGAACCGTTGACAAAAAAAGGGACACAACCCTGAGGGAATAGGGCAATCATAAGCTGATGAGATCTGCATTTGGGAGCGCCTGGTTGGGAAAGAAAAAGTAGAAAACTTGGGGCCAGATGCACTATCTGTGCACAGTCATCCCCGTTTAGTGCAGGTCTGATGTACTTAACGGCCATAACTGACATATATTTTGTCCCAAGGTTAGATAACTTTTTTTCCCCAGCCTGGGAGAGATAGCTACTGATGACACAGTAAAAGGGAGGTAAGAAAATGTCAACAACAACAACAACAACAACAAAAAACAAACTTTCCTGGCTTATATCCACGCTTGATTTGACAGGAAGAGGATTAAAAAGTGCACGCAATCTGTTTTGCAACGCATTCACGAGCAGACTCTTCTGAAGCACAGTTCAAGGAAATAATTTATCCTTTCAGTTTTGTCCTAGAGGGACAACATCTTCTGTATACTGTAAACTGAAAAAGTACACAAGTTTTGGAAAGCTGGGCATCTGTGCCGTGGTTAGTATTATGTCCATGGTGCTAACACCCCTAGTCTTGTTCCAGGTCTATTCGAGTTTGGCCAGCTCCTTCCTAAAGTATCATTATAAACTTAACTATTTTCAATCTTAACTTATATATTGGACAAGTGCCAGGCTATTTTATGCAATAGATAGGGCTAGATACTTGAACGATAAGGTAAAGGTAAAATCACCATTGGGAATACTGTGTTAGTCCCGTATTTCCAAGATCATAGACACATGAAAGTCTGATGTGGTCAGTATCACGCCTGGCCGCATTGACCTTCTCAGATGTCTGTGGTATCCATTTTTAGAGACTGGGTGGGCCACCGGGCCTTTTTGATGTAGTCGTACCGCAAAAAAATCCTTACTGGGATTTGAACACGGTACCATCTGATTATTAGACCGAGCGCCTAACCACTCAACCGACCAGGCCGCAAATACTCGCATGAGCTAAACAAAATTCTGTATGAATCATTTCTTTTCAAATGTCAGTATTTGCACCTATCTGTTTTCCACACCCTGGACAGAAATCTAGTTAGTTAATGGCGTCATTGGCCTTTGTTATACCCCAGTCTCCTCTTCTAATTCATCATTAATATTATTTTATTCCGCGTGTACCAATAATTCTTAACCTGTTATATCAACAACCGCTCTTGAAGTGAAAGAACTCAGAAGTTTCTTATCTGACTGCCACTTCCCGCTTCTGTCTTCCGTTAGTTCACGGCAGTGTTAGAGGATTCGCAGCTACAGAACTTCAAGTGCTTTTATAGCCTGTAATGTGTCTTTAAAATCTGCTTTTATGCCTGTAATGTGTCTTTAAAATCTGCTTTTATGCCTGTAATGTGTCTTTAAAATCTGCTTTTATGTCTGTAATGTGACTTTAAAATCTGCTCTTATGCCTGTAATGTGTCTTTAAAATCTGCTTTTATGCCTGTAATGTGTCTTTAAAATCTGCTTTTATGTCTGTAATGTGTCTTTAAAATCTGCTTTTATGTCTGTAATGTGTCTTTAAAATCTGCTTTTATGTCTGTAATGTGTCTTTAAAATCTGCTTTTATGTCTGTAATGTGTCTTTAAAATCTACTTTTATGTCTGTAATGTGTCTTTAAAATCTGCTTTTATGCCTGTAATTTGTCTTTAAAATCTGCTTTTATGTCTGTAATGTGTCTTTAAAATCTGCTTTTATGTCTGTAATGTGTCTTTGAAATTTTTGTAATGTGTCTACTTCTTTTCAGTTTCCATCCTTTCTTTTCTTTCCCGTCTTCTTCTTAAGGATTTCAGTTGTTAGTTCAAGAACTGTATTAAGCAACTTGTACATTCTTTTGATTCTCGCTGGATCCATTTCCATATTTATGTATATATATATATATATATTTGTATATTATATATTTATATTTATATATGTGTATATATAATAGGAATCTGTGTTATATTTTCCATTCATAACAGCTGCCTGTCTCTCAGTTTTGATCCCACTTGTTGTCCTGGCACATCTTCCTAAGATATTAACTACATGGGAATACTCGAGCATCCTCAGCTCATGGAAGTACACGCAGTAGGAGTTATTGAATGAGCATGGAGATGGTTTACACGTTTCCTACGGTGAATACTTATTCAAGGGAAACAAACATGCTACCCGGTCATGCATTTAATAAACATTTGTTTACCTGTAAACACCTCTTCTTCCAGACAGTGCCGGACAAGTGAGACAGAAAACTGTGATTCAAGATATCATCATCATCATCATCATCATCATCATCATCGTCATCGTCGTCGTCGTCATCGTCGTCGTCGTCGTCGTTGTTGTCGTTGTCATCGTCGTTATCATCATCGTCCTTTGCAGTCTAGGGAGCATAGGTCACAGATAAAGACTCCCCAGTCGTCACTGTTCTTGGATTTTTTTTCTCACCTCCTTCCAGATGAATCCCTTGTCTCTGAGCTCTTTCATTGCTTCCCTTCTCCAGGTAGTTCTAGGTCTTCCTCGGCTTCTGTTTGTCTGAGGGTTTCCACGTCAGTGCCTCACTTGTTAAGCTAGTGTCTGGCTTCCTCAGCCAACTTAATCTCATATCTGATCTTATTTATGTTTTTAAATACTTTATTCAGGTATCAATAAGACAATATTTCTCGCACAGAAGGATTGGATTCAACATGAAAAAGACGGAAATTTTGGGAAGGAAGATAAATAGATTTACAACATTTGTAAGAAATAGCTGGTATAGATTCCGCTTTGAACAAAATAAAAGAAGCACGAAATGAAAGGCAAAGGGGTGCCTTGACGTGATGTGGTCGAAAATGTTAGCATCTGCTAAAATGGTGTTTTGTCGTTGTTTCTACTAGAACAAAGGAGAATTTTCCGGGTACAGCTTTCTTGTATTGTCACCATGGTTTACACACTCTTATAAGTCATACATGCAAGCACATTCTTTCTCCCTCTTTAAACACATACTCTAACTCCTTCACTCTCTTACTCTCTCTCTCTCTCTCTCTCTCTCTCTCTCTCTCTCTCTCTATTTTTCTCTTACACTCCACACACATCTCTAGCAGTCTCCATAACTCCTTTGTTAACGCCCAAGATATAATGTTAGATGCATGTGTCAATAATCGAAAGATAATGAAAGCAGAAAGTGTCAAAGGTGGCAGCCATATACATGAATTGCGTTAAATATCTATTGAGATATTACAAAGTACTACGGGTAAATATAATATCAGACATCTTATATCTTATATCTTACATCCTTCCCTTGCCGTTAAACATCACATAGGGCTCGCAAGGTAATTCGCCAATTTTTCCTGTTTTCGGTGAGCTTTTTTCAACCTCATCAAGGGATTTTATGCCTATTAATTTGGCCTCTCTTAACAATGTCCTCTCTTTAGAGTTCCACGTTTTACACATTCCTGCCTCTTTTTCTTTGACCTGTTGTGTTCCACTTGATAGCTTGTTTTGGGATCGTTTCTTCCCATCATGTGACCTTTTCCTGATCACCCATGAGACTGGTTGTTCTTGATTCATCTATCTTATCTCTGATTTTTTTTTCTTGAATTTGCTCCACTTGATGCCGAGTATTTTCCTTAACCATTTGTTTTCAAAATAGTCTAATTTCTTATCTATTTCTTTAGTTGTTTTCCAGTTTTCGCATATATAAATGGGGGTTTGAATTTGAATTGAATAGTCTTAACTTGGTTTTTGTGCTTATAACTTTTGAATTCCATATGTTCTCAAGATTCTTGAAGATTGATGCTGCTTTTGCAATTCTAATTCTAACTTCCTTTCTGGTGTCACCATCCTGGTCTAAGTAGCCGCCAAGGTATGCAAATTGATCGACTTCTTCAAAATCTGTCCCTTCTACGTGTATTTCTCCACTTTGATTAATATGAAGTTTCATTATTTTTGTTTTGTCCTTGTTAATTTCAAGTCCTATTTTGCCAGCAAGTGAAGACAGGATATCTTTTTTTTCTCCCTTGCATGGAATTCATATTGTTACTAATAACACATACCAGACAGGAAATAAGCAGCGGTCTGAACATCTGTTTCTCTTGTCCTGTATATATGACACTATCCCGTGGGAAAAGTTTGAAATATGTGATGAATTATTTATTTATTCCCGTGTTCCCGTTCATCCCAGCTTGTCCCTCCAAGCAAGAAGACACTTAATCCATGCTTCAAATCTATTCAAATGACACTTACCACATCACCGATCCGGAAATTGTTTTATTACATACCAGATTAGATCCCATGATTAATTCTGTAATTTTTCTGCAGGGGTTAAAAAATTAACGCCCAAGGTAATTCGCCAATTAGATCCCACTTAAAAAAAAAAAGAAAAATCCCCACCCCCTCCTCAAAAGTGTATCTATGATGAAACGTCCGGGAATGGAGCGGATTAATTAGAAGTAGGAAGCAAACCCTATCGTTGATAATCTGCAAATGGATGCATCAGCAGCAGAGCATCTTGCCTACAACTGAGAGGCCTACAGGAGAGCTGTTAGGGAGGCAAAGTTCCGCAAGGGACATGCAAATGACTGACTGACTGACTGACCGACTTAGGTTGGAAACATTTACACGACATGCTTGGACTTTCCTGTGCCCTTCTATGCTTGTCTGAATTTTAACGAGTTTTCTGTCTAAATGACCGCCTTTTGTGTCAGTCATCGTCACTTCGTTTCTTTCATTACACGAGAGGTCTATCTATCTATCTATCTATCTATCTATCTATCTATCTATCTATCTATCTATCTATCTATCTATCTATCTATCTATCTATCTATCTATCTATCTATCTATCTATCTATCTATCTATCCAGAAAACGTTATAGAATGTAAAGTCCCTCACACATCACTGAGTGATCACTACCCGGTCTGTTGCACATGGACACCACATGGCTTGAAAATTCCCAAAAATAAACATACCAGCATTAAATTTAGAAGTTTTAGCAAATTCCGCTTAGAATCATTTCTGAAAGAGTTACAAGCAGCACCTCTAGATTATGTGTACCAACTAATTGACCCCGATAAGGTCCTGGAATACTGGATAAAAACCTTTCGGGATATATTTGACAAGCATGTTCCTATTAAGGAGGTGAGAGTTAAACATCAAGTGAAGTCCTCCTGGATAACACCTGAGATATTGCAAGTCATGAAAGAAAGAGATCAGGCCCACAAAAAAAGGAATTAACTAGCTACAGTTTACTTAAAAATAGAGTTCAGTGCTTAATTAGGCAAAAAAAGAAAAATGACTTTAAGAACCTAGTTCAGAATAAATCAGACTGTACATCTGTCTGGATAGCAATTAATATTCTTACAAATAAGAGAAAGCAGTCTGACTTGCAGAGTTATAATCATGTTCCCACTTGTGATGAGTTCAGCAATCACTTCAGAAAAGAAGTCAGCATCTTAAAATCTTCACTACCAACTCCTACTTTTGATTTAAGCGAATTAAACAAATTTATAGGCAGCAAATGTGCAAATCTAAAGCAACCAAGTATTCCTTTCATGTCAGTTAGTGAAGTTTACAATTATCTTTCATCTTTAAAGAACAACAACACAGCAGGACTTGATGAAATTAGCAACAAGATATTACGCTACTCAGCCCCAGTAATTACTGATACACTAACATACATTTACAATCACTGCATTGCACATTGTCATTTTCCTCAGGCTTTTAAAATTACAAAAATATATCCCCTTTTTAAATCTTGTTGAGAGAAAAATCCCTCAAGCTATATGCTAATTTCCATTCTGTCAACTTTGTCAAAACCCCTGGAAAAACACATAAAAAACAACAACCTTACAACACATGCAAGAAAATGATTTGATTGTTGACTGTCAGTCACTTTTAGGCCGAAACATTCCTACCACACAGCTCTCACAAAAATAACAGAATGTTGGTTATCTAAAATAAACAATGAAAAATTATTTTAAAAAGCATTTGACATGAAAATGATCATGAAATCTTAGTTAGAAAGCTTGAGACTTATAAATTACACCCTAACTTGACAAAATTTATTACGTCTTTTCTTTCCAACAGAGGTAGTTTCCTTAAAAAAAACTAAGTCAAGTTCATCTGTGGTTAATAATGGTGTTCCACAAGGGTCTATTCTTGGTCATCTCCTTTTCACCATCTACATCAATGATCTTCCACTTCATCTCAAAAAATCATCTTGTGACCTTTTTTGCTGATGATTGCACAGTTTACTCTAGCGACAATGGCTGTATTAACCTTGAGTCAGTTCTTCAAATTGAAATACACAGTCTAATTAACTGGAGCAACAACAACAGAATGCTCATAAACACAAGCAAAACAAAATACATGCTCATTACAACAAGAGAGAAATGAGCAAATTCAACAACAACAAAAGTACAGCTCTATGCTGGAACTTCACAGATAGAGAATGTTAATGAGTATAAAACTCTAGGTCTCATGATTGACCACCACCTCAGCTGGAATCATCAAACTCATTGCACAAGATGTTTACCAATTTACTAAAATTAAAAATGTTATTGACATAGACACCAGAAGAATGAACTACATATCACAGATACAAACACACTTGGACTATTGTTCCACAGTTTGGGATGGTTGTTCCATGTCAAACATGAAAAGACTTTATTCACTTCAAAAACGAGCAATAAGGCTTATAGATGACAAACATGCAGCACATATTACAAATAAGGACAAACATCTTGATATTCTACCCCTCAAGAAGAGATTTCTTTTCAACAAGGCCAAGTTAATTCATACAATTCTATCACACAATGCTCCATCCTATCTTGTTGTTCAAATCTAATTCAAAACACTGTCAACGCTTAAGCAATTGTATTCTTCCACAACCAAAGCCTTGACATCTTAAGAAAAAGCTTCTCTTACTCAGCTGCCCACCTTTGGAATTGTCTACCAATTTATGTAAAACTTACAAGCAATATTCGTTCTTAAACTTTAAACTGTGTCAGCATCTGTTTGATATGGACTATATGCCTCCCTAAGCATAGTCTAAAGTAGTTTAAAGTATGGCTTGATTGTTTTGTTTTTTGACAGCTTTTCTATAAATTTAACTTTTGAATCAATGTAAGAATGCAAGTTTATTTCATGCTGTTGCATAAATCAGAGTGTGGAGTGTATGGACAAGAGATAAGTTATTTATTTATTTATGTAATCATTTAATTGTGTCTTCATGATTATTATGCTCATTAACAAATGTTGAATGACTGTGGCTGAGTGAAAGCTTCACGATGAAGGGCAGAATGTTAGACGGGCCTGCGTGCCCGATTCTTAACCCTTTGAAAATAAAGTATGTTCCTTCGTTCGTTCTCTCTCTGAATCTTAAGTGCCCAAGGCACACGGGGCTTCCGCAAAGGTTTTCCACAAACGCCTGCCTTTGCCTTATTTTTCTTCCGCTCTTGCCCAGCTGAGCCTTCTATTGCTCAACATCCTCTCTGTTGTTCTTCTCCATGTCTCCTGTTGGTCTACCCTTCTGCTACCCTGTGGTGTCCATCTTAGTGCCATTTTTCTTAGTGAATTTCTACGAAATATAATTACTTTCTTAAGATAATAATGCTGTGGGTACAGTAAAACTCCGCAACGTATAGCTTCGAAAAACATATAATAGTTACGTATAAACTGACGGAGTAGACTTTGAAGATCCTTCGAGATTCACTCAGTCTGCACGTTACGCCCCGGCAGACATTGGTCAGCTGTCTGCTGTTCTCAGGATTTCATAAAAGCACGAAACATGCCGAGGACTGAAAGATACAGGATCTAAGTACAGGAAAAAAAAATCCTTTGTTACTATCAGTCTGTATACAATAATCAACAGAAAATGGATCCCTCTCACAAATGAATTCCATGCTGATAATGTACAGGTGCAAAAAAAAAAAAAGCTGAGGAATGTATATGAAAGGTCAGAATATTTAAGAGTAATGTCATGAGTGTGCTACTCCATGGAAGTGAACCCTGGAAAACCACCAAAAACTATAGAAAACAAGTCGAATTCTTTCTGGACTAAATGTTTACGCGGGTCTAAAAGAGTGTTTTGGCCAAGCACCATAAGACATAATAACACCTTGTTGGCAGAAATGCAGATGAAGTCGCTGACAGAGATTATTGAGGAAGGACGCTGGCGATGGTTGGGTCGTGTGCTCCTGACAACTGACGACTCACTACCAAAAACAACACTGAGATGTACAAAACAGGGAATCAGGAGTATTGGTAGACCAAAGGAGACAAGGAGAAGAATAAAAGAGAGGATGCTGAGCAATAAAGGGCCCACCTGGGCAAGAGCCGAAAAAAAAGGCAAAGGACAGGCATTTGTGGAATGAGTTCAGGAGGGGAGAGAGAGAAAGAGAGAGAGGAGAGAGAGAGGGAGAGAGGGAGGGAGAGAAGGAGGGAGAGAGGGGGGACAGAGGGGGGAGAAAGAGAGAGGGAGAGCGAGAGAGTGAGAGGAAGAGAGAGAGGGAGGGGGAGAGAGAGAGAGGGAGAGAGAGACTGTGCAGGGCATATATTAACAACGTTACATGACCACAGGAACCTTTGACTTTGAAAAATAAATAGAACATTTAAATCGATAAATCCAGAACTGAATTTCCTTATAGCATAAACGGTACTTCCATTCATCAGTAACCAGATCTACAGAAATCTGAGTATATTTTCCTAAATACAATCTAAGCATAACGATACTCACGCATATTCTGAAAAAGATAATAAGAATATACAAGAATAAAATATATTAAACGAACATAAAAATATACTATGACACACCAGTGATATTTATATATCTAGTCGACAGAAAAGTGCAGGATATTTTATATATTTATTCATATAAATTGAGGCCTAACATTAAAAAAAAACATATATGGCCACGACAACAAACAACAATTCTTAGAACATTGCAACGTTTAGAAAAAGACACAATTGGATATCAAAAGAGCAGAGAGTTCTGCGAGTAGCCTTTCTGGGCAAGGACACCGATTCACAGTTGCCAGTGAAGTACTGTGTCCGACTGGTTTGTCTTACAGCGTTGATGATGTTGGGTCGCGAACTATTGTCTACTCTTTCTCTAACTATTCCTGTGTCAGCTTCAATTTGTCTGTACTTTCATTCCCCACCCCCCCCCCCACCCCCAACGCCTGCGTGGACTGGTACAAACTGGTTGAACAAAGGATCTGTGACACCAAATTGAAGGTTGACCCCTAACACACCACCCCCCCCCCCCCCGCATGCCAAAGAATTGTATGCAGTAGCGGACTATCCATTTGGCTGAATATGCTTACTTTCTAGGGATCCTGGACGTCAAGAAATTTTTTTTTAAATCCCGCTAGGACGGACTATTATTTTATGAATTTTGTATCAGAAGATGAACGATATAGTCGTAGGGGGCTAGAGCCCTTGTTAAGTTAAGCCAAGGGGCCTGCGTGGTAGTTGATTCGTCTTTGACTGCATGGCTGAGGTTAGCCAGTCTGGAACATGAAGGGGAATAACTCAGGGACGAGAGAGAGGAAGATTTTATCTATCATCATCATCATCATCATCAGGTGCCGTGCCGACTGGCGTTGGCTATTATGCTTCTCCAGAGTACACGATCCTTCATGCAGGCCATCAGCTCTGCGTAAGTACTGCATAGATAAAATGAAGTACTTATATTGTGTATATTAATGAACGCCTTGGTTTGTCATAGCATACCACTGGATGTAAAATTTATGAAGACAGTCCGTCGACCCTCACAACCTTTAAGTTGCTTCAAGCTTGTTACTTGAAAGAAAGGAAAAAGAAAAAAAAAAGTTTCTTTACCGAAGAGTCTGCGGGTACATGTAATAAACACAAGTATGAAGAGTTACAACTAACATCCGGTTCCTTGTCTTTCCTTGACACGTGAACAATGTCATGACGTCACTTCCTGTGTCACTAGCACGACCTGGAGAGACCTAGGACAGCAGGCTGTGGAGTTCTGTGGGCGGTACGAGAACGAGACTCAAGAAATTTAGGGCGTTTGTCTTTCATAGGATATCACCCAAAAATCTGTGATCCTCTTCAAGATCTTATCTCAGTGAAGATTAAATATTTCCATGACCTATGACCTTCACGCTCTGGTGACGGCTTCACCCTGGAGCTGCGTTTATGTACAAAACGAAATAGAAACAAAATGAGGTTCTCTTTCTCTCTCTTTCTCTCTCTCTCTCTTTCTTCTCTCTCTCTCTCTTTCTCTCATTCTCTCTCTTTCTCTCTCTCTTTCTCTCTTAGACAGTAAATCAATTTGGAAAGCCATAAATACCCTATCAAATAAAAGAAAAGAATTTGATTCTCAAGCCATCAATCGTGCATACACTAGCGCACATATCAGTACACATTTCAGAGAAGAAATCAACGTTCTTAAATCATCAGTATCAGCTCCTGTATGCGACTTACATGAACTACAAATATTCCTGGACAGCAGATGTACTGATTTTAAACAGTTACACATTCCATTCTTAACAGTTAGTGAAGTTCACAGTTATCTCTTAACCTTAAAAAACAACAATACAGCTGGGCTTGATGATATTAGTAATAAGATCTTACGTTATGCTGCACCTGTCATTTCACGTACACTAACATATATTTACAACCAGTGCATTGCAAAATGTTATTTTCCCGAGGCTTTTAAAACTGCTAAGGTGTATCCTCACTTTAAATATGGCTCATCTAACAATCTTACCAACTATAGACCAATATCCATATTATCGTCATTATCAAAACCACTCGAAAAACACATACACAAAATAACTCTACGACACAAGCAAGAGAACAATTTACTCATAGACAGTCAGTCAGGCTTTAGACCCAATCATTCCTGCCACACAGCTCTTACCAAAATGACAGAAAACTGGTTAGTAAACATAAATGACGACAGACTATGTGGTGCCATCTTTGTCGACTTTAAAAAGGCATTTGATATGATTGACCACGATATTCTTGTAAGAAAAATAAAGACTTATAGATTGCACCCTGACCTAATAAAATTAATTGCATCGTTTCTTTCAGACAGACAACAGGTAGTATTCTTCAACAATTCTCTATTAAATTCTGCTAAAGTTGACACTGGTGTTCCGCAAGGTTTTATTCTAGGCCCGTTGCTCTTTGCTATCTATATCAATGATCTTCCACTTCATCTTAAACACTCTTCTTGTGACTTTTTTGCCGATGATTGCACAGTCTACACCAGTGACTACGATTGTGTTAATCTAGAATCAACTCTTCAGGTCGAGTTATACAATTTAATTGGATGGAGCAAAAATAATGGCATGATTATAAACACCGATAAAACAAAATCAATGCTCATAACAACAAGACACAAACTACAAAACGCAACAAAAACAACACTTCGGCTCTGTACAGAAACATCACAGATAGAAAACGTTAGCGAGCACAAAACACTAGGTCTTATTATTGACCAACATCTGACCTGGAACTCTCATGTGCAATGTCTAACGAAACTCATCGCACAAAAAGTATACCAATTAGCTAAAATTAAGCACTTCATAGATCAAGACACTAGGAAGACATACTACATAGCTCATATACAAACACATTTAGACTACTGCTCAACAGTTTGGGATGGTTGCTCAGTGTCAAATACAAAGAGGCTTTCCTCTCTCCAAAAGCGAGCAGTAAAGCTTATTAGTGACAAAGATCAAGCACAAACAACTAATCATCACAAACGTATAAAAATACTACCTCTTAAGAACAGGTTCCTCTTCAACAAAGCCAAGTTAGTACATCAAATTCTTTCACGGCATGCCCCGCCTTATCTATGGAACCTGTTTAAATTTAGCCCAATGTGCAGCCAACGCTTGAACAACATATGTCTTCCAAAACCTAGACTTGATCTTTACAAGAAAAGCTTTAGTTATTCTGCTGCTCATCTTTGGAATACCCTCCCATCCTATATAAAAAATATAAATTATACTCCTTCCTACAACTACAAGCTTTCCCAATATCTATTTGATGTCGACTACATGCCTCCATGAATTATAAAACTTAAAAGTTATCTTAAGCTGCTCTTACAGACACCGAATACAATTAATTGTTTTCTGAATAGTCCCGAAAATTTTGTTTAGTAGATAGTCATTTATAATGTATGTAGTTACTTCTGTACTGAGTGAATGTTTAAGAGCGAAACGTAAATGTTATATTTTATTTTATGTCTCTCAGCTTCAATGTTAGTTATGTTTGTTATATGAACAGCATATTTGTAGAATGTCTGGAATAGAGTGAAAGATGTATGATAAAGGGCAGAATGTCAGACGGGCCTGCGTGCCCAATTCTTAACCCTTTTGAAATAAAAATCAGTCAATCAATCAATCAATCTCTCTTTCTTTCTCTTTCTCTCTCTCTTTCTCTTTCTTTCTCTCTCTTTCTCTCTCACTTTCTCTCTCTCTCTTTCTCTCTCTCTCTCTCTCTCAAAAATAAAACAAAACAAAACAAAAAAAACAAAACATTTAATTGTTAGTGAAATCTTTGTTTTGACTAACTTAAAAAAAACAAAAAACTTTTGCGTGAAATGTCTGTTACTGCTGTTTGAAGTATTAGATTAACATTGTCTGAATTTGCCTTTGCTTTCTTTCTCTAATTTCATTGACTGTGCAAATCTTTGACTCTTTAGTTGGGCCTTCTCTCTTGATTTCTGGTGTCTGATTGTTACTAGATGCAGGAATCACGTGTCTGATTGTTAATAGGTGCAGGAATCACTGACTGAAGTGACTGAATGATGTGGTGTTTGTGATGGTTTGTGATGTTTTGTGGTGTATTTTCCACGTGACCAGAATACTTTTTAAAACGTGTGGGTGTGTCTTTGTGTGTTTGAGGGAGGGGGAGGGTGGAGGGAGCCTGAGGGTTCAGCAGAGTAGACTAATTTCGGGGAGAGGGAAGGGTCTGAAAGACCTAAGTAACATATTTATGTTGTGATATAGTTAGATGACAGAAGCAGAAAAGATTTTAATGAAAAAAAGGACAGCAAGTATAATAATTTTATGTAAGCGCTGTCCTAGACGAACAAACACAAAAGACAGGCATTTTCAAACCGAAGTTCACCCATAATAATAATTTTAAAAAATAGTTACCTGTGGAAAATTTAGGAATGTCGTAAATATTTTTGTTAAAACAAGCAGGAAAACACCAGAAACTTGTTTTTCGGTTGTTAGAAAATGAAATTGCTTGGTAACTAAGAGTTGTGTCCCCTGTCTGGCTGGTAAGGTGTTCGTTTTCAACCTAAACTCGGCGTCTTAGATTATTACATATTGGCTGATTAATTACAAACAGTATAAGGCTCAAGCCGTGCGACACTCTGAATCTCTTGTGGTCTTCTCGGGGATCTCGTGTGGTCTTTTGAGGACCACACGGGGGACCACGGGATCTATCGAGGACCACAGGTAGTTTCACAGGGCGGTCTTGGTTGTAGAAGCGAAAGAAGAAGAAGAAGAAGTAGAAGAAGATAAACAGTACTGGCTTTTAATCAATATATATCTCAGTGGGGAAAATTGGAAGAGGTGAAGAGTTTTGAATATCTTGGATAATACTGGAGATATTAATAATGAGATAATAATAAGATAATAATGAGAGATATTAAAAGGAGGACATCTAAATGAGAGATATTAAAAGGAGGACATCTATCTTCAAAAAATAACTACAGAAATTGTGGAGAGGAACAGACAGAATTAAAAAAATAAGATTCTTTGAGAGCATGCATCTTTCCCATGGCAGCATATGCCTGTGAGACCTGGACACTTAACAAAACAGCTGAGAAACACATAAATGCCTTTGAATGTAAATGCTACAGAAGAGTTCTCCAAATATCATGGACACAAACAAGAACAAATATGTCCATGCTACAAGAACTTAATATTGAAAAAGTTTGACTAGTAAAGAGGATTAAACAGAGAAAAATGAAATATTCTGAACACATTAAACGTCATGAGAAGTTAGAGCAGACCGTCTTGGAAGGGTACATAATGGGAAAATAGAGGAAGACCAAGGCGAAGATGGCTGCAAGACATCGTTGATAATCTGCAAATGGATGCATCAGCAGCAGGCCATCTTGCTCACAACTGAAAGGCCTACAAGAGAACTGTTAGGAAGGCAAAGTCCGCAATGTACATGCAGATGACTGACTGACTGAATGACTGACTGAATGACGGCTGGGTTTTAAAATAAAGTTATATCCCGGACGTCAGCGTCATAGAAAAGGAAGCAACAACGCCGAGACAAAGGGGAAAAAACTGGAAAAGCAAACGAATAAATGAAATAACACCAAGGTTTAAAAGAACCGGTACATTTTGGTTCCACTTCTGATAACATGGTGTGATAAAATAAAACTGGGTCAAGGACACAGGTATGCCATATGTAGGGCAAACGTCAATGACACAAAAGAAATCCATTCCACGCTTGTTAGCCTATCTAGTGCCGACTTTTGTGACCGAACAGCCATTATAATGTGTAGAGAGCCAGGATTGGTATTGTGAACGACTACCATCTTGGAACAGTCAAGAAGCTAAATCTTGAGTGCAAAAAAAAAAAAAGTATAATTTAGAAGCTCCAGTTCTTACTTTGTTGATAAGAAACAGAGGCTTCTGAAATAACAAAATGATTATTTGGCTTTTGAATACTGTAAAGCCCAAGAGAGAGTACAACGATAACTGGAGGCCATGGAAATGTGGTTCATAAGAAGGATGTTGAAGGTACCATGGACAGCTAAGAAAACCAACGAAGAAGTCTTATGAGAGGCCGGAGTTAAAAGGCAAATTCAGCAAAGATCAGAGGCAGACAAGCGAGATTTGTAGGACACTTTCTGAGAGGAGGAAAATTGGAACACACTGTGGCAAATGGAAAAAGTGAGGGAAGAAGAGACAGAGGAAGACAGAGAGAGAAGTTACTGGATGGGCTGTCAGTGTGGCTAGGAAGAAAGTCGCCGGCGGATCTCATAATCAAGTCTAAAGACAGAGAATTGTGGAGAGAAATGATCGCCTACGTCATACGGCACCACACTTGATTGAATGAAAGCCCAAGAGGCAGACCAGAACAATGATGAGGAGACAACCTGGAAGAAGACATAAGAGCCCTCGGTGTGGACAAGTGGCAGGAGAAGACTAAGAACAGACAGGAATGGAGACAAGTCTTGTCTGCAGCAATGAGCTGCAGTGGCTCGGAAAGATGAACGAATGATTGAATGAATGACTGAATGAATGATTGAATGAATACTGTAAAGCAAGGGATGTATTTTTTTCAACGCGGGTTTCCACTGAACTTTAGGATTCCACAAGGGATCTGCAAGGCCTCCAGCAGAGATCGTGACTGAAAAATTCCTCTTAGGCACTTCTCCCAGAACCATAGGCCTCAGCTGCACGCCCTACAAGACAGTTTGGTTAAAAAGTCGTCTTTAGTTCTGCACACACACACGCACATAAAACCTATTCTTGCACATGCCACACACCGCAGACCTTACCTGATTAACATTTTGTATAATTTACATTTATTGTTCTTCTTTTTCCGCCTGTCCTCTTGGATAAATTTAAAAACAACAATAAAAGCACTGGTAACTTTATTACAACTGGTACATTTTATGTTGGGGTTGGGGGGGGGGGAGCTGGGGAAGATAGCTGGAAGAAAAGGAAGAGGAAGGAGGGGAGCGAGCGGTGAATATTTTTTAGGAGGAGTTCCGCAGGTATAAAAAAACAAATATTCCAAAGTTTACAAGAAGACAGAAACAAATATTCCAAAGATTACAAGAAGACAGAAACAAATATTCCAAAGTTTACAAGACAGAAACAAATATTCCAAAGTTTACAAGAAGACAGAAACAAATATTCCAAAGTTTACAAGAAGACAGAAACAAATATTACAAAGTTTACAAGAAGACAGAAACAAATATTCCAAAGTTTACAAGAAGACAGAAACACATATTCCAAAGTTTACAAGAAGACAGAAACAAATATTCCAAAGTTTACAAGAAGACAGAAACAAATATTACAAAGTTTACAAGAAGACAGAAACAAATATTCCAAAGTTTACAAGAAGACAGAAACACATATTCCAAAGTTTACAAGAAGACAGAAACAAATATTACAAAGTTTACAAGAAGACAGAAACAAATATTCCAAAGGTTACAAGAAGACAGAAACAAATATTCCAAAGTTTACAAGAAGACAGAAACAAATAAACCGTTGAGAAAGGCTGTTGTGAAGAGTGTGGCCCGACCATGAAACTGAGTGAACATGTCATCAGTAAAACTCTGGCCATGAGGGGGGAAAAAAACAAAGAGAACAAAACATAAGGGGGAAAAAAAGAAGACAAATCATAGGCGGAAAAACAAAGAGGACAAAGCATAAGAGGAAAACAGAGGACAAAACCTAAGGGGGAAAATAAAGAGGATAAAACTAATGGAAAAAAGAGGACAAAACCTAAGGGGGGGGGGGGAACAAAGAGGACAAAACCTAAGGGGAAAACAAAGAAGACAAATCATAGGCGGAAAAACAAAGATGACAAAGCATAAGAGGGAAAACAGAGGACAAAACCTAAGTGGGAAAATAAAGAGGACAAAATTAATGGAAAAAAAACAAAGAAGACAAAACCTAAGGGGGAAAATAAAGAGGACAAAACATAAGGGGAAAAACCTAAGGGGAAAACAGAGAGGACAAAGCATAAGACTGGAAAACAAAGAGGTCAAAGCACAATAAAAAACAAAGAGGACAAAGCATAAGTGGGAACAACAAAGAGGACAAACATAAGGAAAAAACAAAGAGGACAATATCTAAGAGGGAAAACAAAGAGGATAAAACCTAAGGATGAAAAAACAAAGACGATAAAACCAAAGTGGGAAAATAAAGAGAACAAAACCAAAAGAGGGAAAAAAAGATGACAAAAACTAAAGGGAAATACAAAGAGAAGAAAACCTAAGCGGTAAAATCAAAGACGACAAAACCTAAAGGGAAAAACAAAGAGAACAAAGCCTAAGCGAAAAACAAAGATAACAAAACCTAAGAGGAAAACAAAGACGACAAAACCTAATGGGAAAAACAAAGACCAAAGTGGGAAAACAAAGATAACAAAATCAAAGGTGGGAAAATAAAGACAAGAAAACCTAAGAGGAAAAACGATGACAAAACCCGAGGAGAAAAAAAAGACGACAAAACCTAAAGGGAAAAAACAAAGAGGCAAAACCTAAGGGGAAAAACAAAGAGGACAAAACCTAAAGGAAAAAAAACAAAGAAGACAAACCCAAGGGGAAAAACCAAGAGGACAAACCTAAGGGGAAAAGACAAAGAGGCAAAACCTAAGGGGAAAAGACAAAGAGGCAAAACCTAAGGGGAAAAGACAAAGAGGACAAACCTAAGGGGAAAAGACAAAGAGGCAAAACCTAAGGGGAAAAAACAAAGAGGACAAACCTAAGGGGAAAAGACAAAGAGGCAAAACCTAAGGGGAAAGGACAAAGAGGCAAAACCTAAGGGGAAAAATCAAAGATGACAAAACCTAAGGGGAAAAACAAAAAGGACAAAGTCTAGAAAGAAAACAAAGAGGACACAAGCTAGGGGGGAAAACCCAGAAAAATGAAACAGTGGAGGGGAGTGTTCATTAAATTAATTTAGCACGTAACTTGCCATTCTTCTCCCTGTATTCTTTAAAGGAAACCAATAATTACACCTATCAGTGAGCCGTGATAGAAGAAAAGGATGAAACAAGTTTACTTGTATTTGTCATCCACTTCTGATATCCTCTTAATATCGTGTCAAAGGGACGGCTTGAAAGATAAGTCATCAAAGTTATATATCATATTTGTATGGATAGGTCCAGTGTGGCTTTATGTGTGCAACATGGCCAAATGAGCAGCGAAATCGCGCACGCGGAGATGGTGAGCACAGGCACGTGTTTGGGGCCCAAAACCTGGACTCGCCGGTTGTCCGAGATCCGATATGAAGGCCCTTGGTTGTCCGACTGTGGGACATTTAGTATTCTTTATGAGAAAGCGTCCATGCTCACTCTCACTTCCCGTCCTTCACAGATTTGTGCTCACGCACAAAACACATAAGTTCCTGGAAACAGAATATCATCATAATCATCATCATCATCATCATCAGGTGCCGTGCCGATGGCGTTGGCTATTATGCTATTCCAGAGTACACGATCCTTCATGCAGGCCATCAGTTCAGTTGGTGATCTCCTCTCACACCATCCCGTCAGACTGTCCAGTATCATTTCTCTTGGTCTTCCTCTTGATCTTCTTCCTTCTATTTTTCCTGTTGTTATAATATTTTCAGTGCCCCCTCTTCTCATTGCATGTCCTATGAAAGTACATTTTCTCTCTCTCTTATTTTTTGTGACAAGGTTTTTTTGTCTCTCCAGCTCTTCTCATACATTCTTCATTAGTTATTTTTACTGTCCAGGGGATTCGCAACATTCTTCTAATAAACCACATTTCTGCTGCTTCCAATGATTTTTGTGCAGACCTGCCTATTGTCCATGATTCACTTCCTTATAACAAGATATGTTCATTATAGCATTTTAGGACTCGTTTTCTAACATTCATTGATAAGAATGTGTTGGATAATATGTTTCTCATTCTCTGAAATCCAGTCTTTGCTTGGCCTATTCTGTTCTTAATATCTGTTCTGCATTTACTATCTGAAGTTATTACTGCTCCAAAGTATTTGAATTTCTGCACCTGCTTTAGAATAGTTTAATTTTATACTGCATGTTGGTGGATTCTTTTTCTTAGATATAACCTAGTCTCTGTCTTTTTTGATGTTCAAAATAAGGCCTTTCTGTTCACTTTCTTTGGTGACTTTATCCAAGAGATACAGAATAACTTTCATAAATTTCACAAAATGTTAATTCCACCCCCCCCCCCCCCCCCCCATTCAATTCCCCCCCCCCCACATTAATTAATATCTGCCGTTTCAGTATCCCACAGATAACCCCTCGATTCGCCCAATTTTAGAGCATATGCCCAAAAGTTGTTCTATTAAATAACACAATTATTTATAGTAATACAACCATGAGACATAATTTATAACATATATTTAAAACTTTTGCAAGTTTTAAAAAACTCATATAATCATCAAGGTGACATCTTTAATAGCATTTAAACATTTTAAAAAATGTTTCTTTCAGATAAGTTAATGCTATGTCAGTGTTTGATGACGTCAATGTTTTATGACATGCAGCTGTGTCAATGTTTGATGAAAAATGACTAAGTCATTGTTTGATGATATGATTCTAAATCATTGTTTCGTGATATAATACTAAGTAACATACTAAGTTATGATACTAAGTAACATACTAAGTTATGATACTAACCTGACAAGCTACTATGCCACTTTTTTGGTGACATGTTACTATTTCATCATTTGATGATATGATACTATGCCACTATTTAGTGATAAACTGGAATATCTTACTAAACAGTGATAAACTAGAATAACCTACTAAACAGTGATAAATAGAAATATCTTACTAAACAGTAATAAACTGGAGTAACTTACTAAACAGCGATAAACTGAAATATATTACTAAACAGGAATAAACTGATAGCGTTGTAAAATTTTTATCTTAGAGCCATCAAGCATCTGAAATTAACAGAATAAATGTATCTGTTAAAAAGAAAGTCACAGTTCACCAAGTTTTGATGTTTAGAAATCACATTTGTACAAACTTCCCAGAATGCATGTGTCCCGCAGTGTTTCCTTCACCAGCAGTCAGTCAATCAGCTCTCGTTTGTTTCATGCACGTGTTCAACACTCATTTCATCTGAAATATCAAATGATTGTATATCCAAGGCGAGGGAAACGCCCTCCATTGCTATTACAACAGTCTTCAGTGATTCATTTACTATTCCTAGTGGAGTGTGTACTGAAGTACCAGGAAATGTACTTTGTACTTTATATAGTGATCCCATCACTCGGATCATAGAAAGCAAGATTGACATGGCCACTTGCTCTCTTGTGGCATTCATTTTCACTACGACTGGGTACAAAGACTGCATCTAATTTGTTGTTGGATTTTCCTTCTGGGTATTGAGGTGAGCTCTGGTCTTTTCCTTCTCCTGCTTCATTTTTTAGAGCAGCTGGGAGAAGAAAGAGACAAGACAAATAAGATGTAACAAAAGTAGAATAATTTATGTTGAATAAATCTCTTGAATACAGTAATTACACTTGATAATATTCAGTTGTGAATGTAGTTTCATTACTTAAGAAAAAGTTGTAAAAACATGCATTAAATAAAAAGGTAAAGGTAATCATGTCATGCCTTAGGGATATGGTGTTAGCGCCCATATTTCCTCTTGACCTGTCAGGGTGACATGATCAGTATCACACCTGGCCATACTTACATATACGATCGTATGTGAGATGAAGGATACAGCTGTGAAGATTACGCCAAGAACCAGTGCACAACTATAACAGTGTTCTCATGAAAGCGCGATAGTTACTGACAGAAACGTTAGTGCGGATCTGATAGTTATTGACAGATAAGTTAGTGCGGTTCTGATAGTTACTGCCTGATAAGTTAGTGCAGTTCTGATAGTTACTGACAGATAAGTTAGTGCGGTTCTGATAGTTATTGACAGATAAGTTAGTGCGGTTCTGATAGTTACTGACAAATAAGTTAGTGCGGTTCTGATAGTTATTGACAGATAAGTTAGTGCGGTTCTGATAGTTACTGACAAATAAGTTAGTGCGGTTCTGATAGTTACTGACAGATAAGTTAGTGCGGTTCTGATAGTTACTGACAAATAAGTTAGTACGGTTCTGATAGTTACTGACAGATAAGTTAGTGCGGTTCTGATAGTTACTGACAGATAAGTTAGTGCGGTTCTGATAGTTACTGACAGATAAGTTAGTGCGGTTCTGATAGTTACTGCCAGATAAGTTAGTGCGGTTCTGATAGTTACTGACAAATAAGTTAGTGCGGTTCTGGTAGTTACTGACAGATAAGTTAGTGCGGTTCCCTTTCTACATTGTTATTCTACAGGTCTATAATGAATTACTCTGACAGAGTCTCTTTTACATTTATTTTTTCACACGTTTTTTTTTTCGCTTCTTTTCATTTTTCATGGTTCCTCATATTTTGTTCGTAAGAAATACAGTCCTCGTTATTTCTAAATCTATAAAGTGTACTACCAAAAAGTCTTTGGTTATTTCCCCCTAGTTTCAATTTGTGGGTTCACAATCTAGTCAGTTCTCATGCTCCTATTGGCAGGTGTATATTTTTTCTGATGTTTCCAATTCTCGTAGGCAACTATATCTATATTTGTCACATCAAAAGCTTTTAAAAGTGTCAGTATAAATACTGGTCACACAAAAATTTAGTGGCGACTGTAGAAGCTATCTAGTAAGTTCTAGCCCATGGAAACTTTAAACCCTGTTCAAGATATGCACTTAAAATAGTTTTCTAATGTCGAGTAACTAATAACAACAAGAAAGACATTTTATACCTGCTTTTGCTGCTTGTCTTTCTTCTAAGAGAGCCAGGATTTGCTCTACAACATCTGGAGTCAGTGATCCCAGGTGATACTGATAGGCTGCCTCGTCGTGTTCTGGCATATCCGAACCTGGAGATATTTAATCAGCTTCATGGAAGGTTCCACCCCGCGCCTATTATTAGATTTTAGCTACAATTATCCTGGAAGGGCTCTTAGCACAACAGCTAATTTTTAATTAATCTTTAAAAAATAGCAGGTAGTATAATATGGTTTTAGAAGTTCGTAATTTTAAACTCTTCTTCTTCTTCTTCTTCTTCATGTGACGTGTCCTTTTCCAGAACCTTGCACCTCTCACTGCCTATGTGACTGCAATACGGTCTTGCGCAAGGTGACCAGCGTCTCGCAATGACATAAACAGTCAGAATTCCCATCCGCTGTTGGCGAGATTCTTCAGCTGCCGTGCGTGGAGCGGTGCTCCTCCCGGCCTATGAAGAAAGGTGCAAATGGGGTTGCCGCGCAGTGCCACTACGGAAAAGGTGATAGAAAGGATAAAGCGAAGCAAACAGTCAAATCAAGGCACCTCTTGTCTTGAGGTCGGCCACGTCCTAAGTGCACTCATAGCGGGTGAAATGCCTGAACCGGCTTAACCCAGAGGTTAAGACATTGCTGGCGAGACTCTTTCAGATGCCGCGCGTGGAGTGATGCTCTTCCCGGTCAAGGAAGAAGCTGCGGAAAAGAAATAAAGGTTGCTGTGCGGCGCCGATGTGAAAAGGTGAAGGAAAGGATAAAGTAAAGTTTAATTGGTATGCCCAGTAGAAACGATGCGAGAGCTACACATACCACGGCGCCTCTGCTCTAGAGGCCGGCCACGTCCGAAATACACCTACACTGGTGAAATATGCCTAAACCGGCTCACACCAGGGGTGAAACTTGAAGGCTACGCATGTCACGGTACCTCTGCTCTAGAGGTCGGTCACGTCCCAAACACGCCCATACTGGGATAATATGCCTAAACCGGCTCAACCCAGGGGTGGAAGTCACTGGTGGCGAGGATTCGTCCTCCCAGACAAAAGCTCCATCCTGGTCACAACTAGGAAGGGTAGCGGCCACGACCGCAAAATGCTGAAGTCGGAGACACTGGACCAGGGCAGTCTAGATAGGCAACCACCTCTCACCCGGCGGGGATGTTTGCGTATCCTAATCACGCTGAGGTTTTCCGGTGAGAAAGTCCAACTCTGGACTGGATAGGCAACCACCTCTCACCCGGCAGTGATACACGGGTATCTCAAAACATATCGAGATTTTCCGGTGAGAAAGTCCAACTCTGGCCTGGGTGGGCTACCACCTCTCACCCAGCGGGGATGCACTGATATCCAAAACACGTCGAGGTCTTCCGGTGAGAAAGTCCAACTCTAGACTAAACTGGTGCAACGAAAACCACGGTGTCACGCAATCCCGCTTCTGAGACCTACCAAGAATACAGGCTCAAGCTCTGCGATACTCTGTACCTCTTGTGGTCCTCTCGGGGATCTCGTGTGGTCCTTTTGGGGACCGCGGAACTTAACGAGGACCACAGACGTAAATTCAGTAGGACCACAGGGCGGTCTTGGTGGTAGAAGCGAAGGAAGAAGAAGAAGAATTCCCATGATGTCCTGAATCCATTTTCTCTTTTGTCGGGCGCTATGCCTTCTACTATCAACCTCTTGAAACCAGTGTGTGTCTCTTGACGTGGCCGAAGCACCTCAGCTTTCTAATTCTGATGGTGTTAACGAGCCAGTTTTCTGCGGCACCCAATCTCATCAGTATCTCTTTCCTTGATTTTCGTTCTATCCATGATATTCTATAATATTTCATTTCAAATGCTGTTATTCTCTTTTCTAGTGATTTGTTAAGTGTCTATTTTCGCATCCATGCGTAATATGTAAGCTATTAGTAAACATAGTTTTGTTGTTTCTTTTGTTGGTATCTTGCCACATACTCTTCATTTGTGCTAGTTTCTGTGATGGAACAGCTGGTCTTCTTTTGATGTCCACTGCTGTAAACACTAAAATTGAGCACTGATTTCTTTTTTTTTCCCCTGTAAATTATGGCGGCCGTGATGAATGATACAAACAATGTTCTTGTGGTGTGGATATTTGTCCAGTACTGTAAGAGTTAAGCTAACATATCTAGACACAAACACTCGCGCATCTCCCTTTCCGTGTGAGTATCGGGTTTCTCTCTACCCGAGCCAAGAAACCAACAACTGGCTCATATCACTTACCCGACTTTTCAACCTCTGCCGATACCCTGAAGACGCCAGTGTACTTCATAACGGAAAACATCACAGCGGTCAGCAGCCCACTCCACAAAATGATGGTGCATATTCCTGTTAACTGCCACGCCAGCATCTGAAAACAGAGACAGAGTTCAGACAGGATAGCGACATAGACAACCATTCTGTTGACATGTACACAAAATAGTGAGTATACGGGTCAGTATTTGTATTGGTTTTCTAAATGCCTGCGCGTCCACACAGGAGCTTGGCAAATATCTCTTTATTGTTCAAGACCAGTGCCACCATTGTGCCAACTAGGCAGCAGTCAGGTGTGCAGACCTCAGAGACGCGGTACTGACCTGCGAGGAGCAAAACTTATGAATGCTAGACAGCCGTGATCAGGGCGCATGATAACACTGGGACAGCTCGTTGTATTTCCTTATCTGTTAGTTGTGTAATAATTCTCAAAGTCTAATATTATTAGCTGTGAAATAATTCTTCAAGTCAGATATTGTTAGTTGTGAAAAAAATCTCAAAGTGAGGTAATGTTAGTTGTGAAATAATTCTAAAAGTCAGATTCATTAGTTGTGAAATAATTCTAAAAGTCAGATTCATTAGTTGTGAAATAATTCTAAAAGTCAGATTCATTAGTTGTGAAATAATTCTAAAAGTCAGATTCATTAGTTGTGAAATAATTCTAAAAGTCAGATTCATTAGTTGTGAAATAATTCTAAAAGTCAGATATCATTAGTTCTGAAATAATTCTAAAAGTCAGATATCGTTAGTTGTGAAATAATTCTAAAAGTCAGATATCGTTAGTTGTGAAATAATTCTAAAAGTCAGATATCGTTAGTTGTGAAATAATTCTAAAAGTCAGATATCGTTAGTTGTGAAATAATTCTAAAAGTCAGATATCGTTCGTTTTGGAAATAATTTTCAAAGTCAGATATTAGCATAGAGTAATTGTTGAGAAGAAAATTGACTGAAGAATGTTATCAGAGTGAGCTAGAAGATGGACGTGCTCTCCATGCATTTTTTTTTTTTTTTGGTCTAAATGAAAACTTTCTTGCTATGTGGTGGTGTAGTGTCTAGCATTCTAGTCTGCTGATCAGAAGCTCCGTGGTTCGATGTTGCACTCGGGACCTACCGATAAACGGCGGGCAACCCAGCCTGCAAAACATGGGTCCTTTGGTAGTGGCAGGGAGTGATTGGGGGGGGGGGGGTTCCTGGTAAAGCAAAGGCAGCAATGACAGATGCTGGCATCCCTACCTCAAATGCTGTAATGGCCTAGAAATTGAATGCATTAAAACTTCGTATCCTTCCGTCATGAAAATGCTACGGGATTATAGATCTTGCCGTACTTGGCAGCACTGCACATTGTTATCTCCCCTTTATGTGAAACGCTACATTTTTGTAGATGGTGACCATGGCTGCAAGTCTTAAGCTTTAACCATCATCCGTCGCTTCTGGTTCACTATTGTCACTGCTTACTTTCAGTTGTCAGTGTTTACTTTCAGCTGACAGTTCTTACTTTCAGGTGTCAGTTCATACTTTTAATTGCTAGTTTTCAATTGCGCGATGAGTGATTACTCCAGGTCGCACCGGTGGGTAAGACTCTAATTACATCCTTCCCGGTTCTTTGGTTATATTTTCCCAGGTATATCCATTAAGTCTCCTACCGGGCCACGTCAACCAGCAATGTGAAGCACACTAGATAATACTGCACACACAAGTATCGGGGAGGGAAAACAGATTTTACAGTTTCTTAACGGGCTTAAGAGTACACAACCGAAAAAAGACAGTATTAATTTTATTTGTTATCTCCCTTATACCATAAATTTGAAAACCATACAAATTTTTTTTTTCCGTTAATCTTTCTTCATTACCGAAACTGGCATACGCTTTGAAGACAAATTCCTTGTCCTTTTCCCTCTTTAAAGTGTTCAGATACTTACAAGGAAAGCCCTTCTGTCCCAGGCCATGAGAATACCCGTCTTATATTTCAGTAGAGCAACTGCGAGCAGACCCCAGACTCCGCCAGCAAAATGAACTACGTGGAATATATTTTTAATAAAGACAGATAAGATTTATAAGACATAGTTCTCCTCAGTGTATTAATCATCTATCACTGCATTAATCATCTATCACTCTTCAAAAAGTAAAACAAAAAAGTAGAAGCTGTGGAGAGGAACAGATAGAACTACAAAAATAAGATTTTTAAGGACATGCATCTTTCCCATCGCAAAATATGCATGCGAGACCTGCACACTTTAACAAAGCTGCTAAGAAACATATAAATGCCTTTGAATGTAAGTGCTACAGAAGAGTTTTTCAAATACATTGGACAAAAAAGGACATATATATCCATACTACAAGAACTTAATACTGAAGAAGGTTGGCTAGTAAAGAAGATTAAATAGAGAAAACTTAAATATTTTGGACATATTAAACGTTATGGGAATTTTGAGAAGACCGTCTTGGAAGGGCACGTAATGGGAAAAGGAAAGAGAGGAAGCTCAACACGAAGATGGCTGCAGGACATCGTTGATAATCTGCGAATGTCAGCAGCAGCAGCAGCAGCAGCAGCAGCAGGGCATCTTGCTTACAACCGAGAGGCCTACAGGAGAGCTGTTAGGGAGGCAAAGTTCTGCAAGGGACATGCACATGACTGACTGACTGAACATTAATCAGTATTTTCAGTGTCCATTTCATGCTTTTTTGGTATTCGTTATAGTGGAAAAAAAATTTTTTTTAGAACTAAATTTTCCTTTAAAGGCTACAGGACCATGTTTGCTTCGTCTATTGCTTATTTTGCACTCATTGCTTAGCTGAAGAATTCCCTTTTGTTTGGGAGTTATTGGGTGGGACTGGATATTTCTGTAATGCTGAACTATCTGGTAATTTATCCTAATTTTTTTTATGACAACTAGGGAAATACTAAACAAATATCAGACTATCATAAGTAGAGCATATCAGACTATCATAGGTAAGGCATATCCGACTATCATAAATAGGGCATATAAGACTATCATAATTAGAGCATATCATGCTATCATAAGTATTGAATATCAAACTGTCACAAGTAGATCGTATCAGACTATCATAACTAGAGCATATCATACCATCATAAGTATGGCATATCAGACTGTCGCAAATAGGACATATCAGACTATAATAAGCGTAATATATCAGACGTATCTTAAGTAGTACATTTTACATTATAATAAGAAACACATACTAAACTCATTATAATTAGCATGTAGGAGATTTATCATAAGCAGCAATTATTACACTGTCAGGTGAGCAGTGTAGAGTTTTAATAAGCAAACCATACCCGACTAATATAAAGTATCATATTTTAGGCTTACCAGAAGTAAAAGATATGAAATTCATATAATTAGAAAGCACGTGTCAGCATATATATGGCTATCATTCATTCTTTTGTCTTTCCTTCATTTGATTGATATACTTTTCTCTGTCTGCAGTAGAGCATTGTAGGTTTATGAGAATCTACCTCCATCTCATTGCTGTGTGTCTGTAGTCATTAGTCGTCGTTTCTTTCATATCATTTATCAGTCAACCAGGAAACAACCAGTAAAACGTATGTCCAACAAAGAAACAATGAGACTTATGCCCAGCAAAGAAACAATGAAACTTAGATCCAACAAAGAAACAATGAAACTTATATCCAGCAAAAGACCAATTAAAATTATGTCCAACCTAACACCCAATGAAACTTACGCCCAAAAGATATATAACAGACGAAACTTATGTTCAGCAAGCTAAAGATATATAACCGACGAAACTTATGTTCAGCAAGCTAAAGATATATAACCGACGAAACTTATGTTCAGCGAGCTGTGGATCAATCTCCGTCAGTAAAGATTATGGACAGCTAAAATGAGAAACAGAGAATCCCTAAGAAAAGGAAAAAGTAGAAAAAATATCTCATTAATTCCATAAGAAAATGACAGTCATCACTCATTGGAAATCAGTATAATAGAAGAAAAGAGCTTGAAAACATCATAACAACAGGAAAGTTAAATGAGAAGAGAAGCAGAGAAAGACCTGGAGGGAAAAAAACCACCAACTGAGCTAATGGAAAGTTGCACCGATCAGGATTTGTGGAGTAGCATGGCCGCCAGCGCCTACGGGTTTGATACTTGGTGGTGATGATGATGATGATGATGATGATGATGATGATGATGATGATGATAAGGCAGTCAGGGAGTAACTAACTAACATTAATTCCAGCAAGCAATTAACGAAATATAGACACAATTAACCAAAGTTACTTATCACTTTCATTAGTTGTTTACAGGTTATCTTTGCTACAGTAACTGGGATTTAAGAGAACTCACTTAAATGTTCCCCTCCTCAGATTTTTGTTATCACGATAGCTAAAAATAAGGAGATTTATATATAAATTCACTTTGTGACGTAATCTTGAATCAGCGTTTACAGATTCTGATCTCCCCTGTTAGGCGACTTTATAATGAGAAACGTTGCACCAGATGGACTAAGACGTAGAATATACCAGCATCAAGAAGTTAGAGAACATTAAGATTTGTATATGCTAATAATACGTACTTCCCACAGAATCTGCTGGATCGTCGATTCTTACTCTGCTGACAGACCAGGACACGACATTGTACAAGATCCCCGCCACGATGCCAACGATGAGAGCTCCCCATGGTCTGATGATGTTGCAGCTGGCACATATAGCCACCTACAAAGACAGTCACAGTTCACTATATCCCTACTTTTTTTCTTCCTCTCTCGTCTATTTTGCCCGTATTACTTCTGCCTTATGATCATATGGTTGTTGGTTATTGGCTCTTCTTCCAAGTTTGTCAAATATTTCTCACCAGTTGTTCAGGTCTCTTTGCATGGCGTTTTAACTCTTGAGTGAATGTGTTTTGTGTTTCTGTCTCTTCGCATGGCGTTTTAACTCTTGAGTGAATGTGTTTTGTGTTTCTGTCTCTTCGCATGGCGTTTTAACTCTTGAGTGAATGTGTTTTGTGTTTCTGTCTCTTCGCATGGCGTTTTAACTCTTGAGTGAATGTGTTTTGTGTTTCTGTCTCTTCGCATGGCGCTTTAACTTTAGAATGAATGTGTTTTGTTCTTCTGTTGTAAGGAATAATACTTAGAAAACATGAAAACATGAGCTGTCCGGTTAAGATATTCATTATTCTTGTACAATTTTGAAATAAATATATTGAATATTTTATGCTTATGTTAGATTTTTCGAGCTGTCTCTTTGATCTTTTTCATTAGTTCTCAGCCTATTGTTGTAATCTCGATTATTTATTTATCATTGTCAGTCAAGTCTTGAATTCGTTTTTCTGATATAAAAATTCATATTATAAAAGAGCAGTCTTATCACGCTACGGAAATACCTGAAGGATGAGGTGTTTGGAGATTCACATAGTCCTTGACCAGTCAGCAGATTAGACTATGGTGACTAGAAAATGATATGATCCTTGATCAGTCAGCAGTCTAGATTCTGATGGCTAGATAATGATATAGTCCTTGATCAGTCAGCAGTCTAGATTCTGATGGCTAGATAATGATATAATCCTTGATCAGTCAGCAGTCTAGATTCTGATGGCTAGATAATGATATAGTCCTTGATCAGTCAGCAGTCTAGATTCTGATGGCTAGATAATGATATAGTCCTTGATCAGTCAGCAGTCTAGATTCTGATGGCTAGATAATGATATAATCCTTGATCAGTCAGCAGTCTAGATTCTGATGGCTAGATAATGATATAGTCCTTGATCAGTCAGCAGTCTAGATTCTGATGGCTAGATAATGATATAATCCTTGATCAGTCAGCAGTCTAGATTCTGATGGCTAGATAATGATATAATCCTTGACCAGTCAGCAGTCTAGATTCTGATGGCTAGATAATGATATAATCCTTGATCAGTCAGCAGTCTAGATTCTGATGGCTAGATAATGATATAATCCTTGATCAGTCAGCAGTCTAGATTCTGATGGCTAGATAATGATATAATCCTTGATCAGTCAGCAGATTAGACTATGGTGACTAGAAAATGATATAATCCTTGACCAGTCAGCAGTCTAGATTCTGATGGCTAGATAATGATATAATCCTTGATCAGTCAGCAGATTAGACTATGGTGACTAGAAAATGATATAATCCTTGACCAGTCAGCAGTCTAGATTCTGATGGCTAGATAATGATATAATCCTTGATCAGTCAGCAGTCTAGATTCTGATGGCTAGATAATGATATAATCCTTGATCAGTCAGCAGTCTAGATTCTGATGGCTAGATAATGATATAATCCTTGACCAGTCAGCAGTCTAGATTCTGATGGCTAGATAATGATATAGTCCTTGATCAGTCAGCAGCAGACTAGACTCTGATGGCTAGATAATGATATAGTCCTTGATCAGTCAGCAGTCTAGATTCTGATGGCTAGATAATGATATAGTCCATGATCAGTCAGCAGCAGACTAAACTCTGATGGCTAGATAATGATATAGTCCTTGATCAGTCAGCAGTCTAGATTCTGATGGCTAGATAATGATATAGTCCATGATCAGTCAGCAGCAGACTAGACTCTGATGGCTAGATAATGATATAGTCCATGATCAGTCAGCAGCAGACTAGACTCTGATGACTAGATAATGATATAGTCCATGATCAGTCAGCAGCAGACTAGACTCTGATGACTAGATAATGATATAGTCCATGATCAGTCAGCAGCAGACTAGACTCTGATGGCTAGATAATGATATAGTCCATGATCAGTCAGCAGCAGACTAGACTCTGATGGCTAGATAATGATATAGTCCATGATCAGTCAGCAGCAGACTAGACTCTGATGGCTAGATAATGATATAGTCCATGATCAGTCAGCAGCAGACTAGACTCTGATGGCTAGATAATGATATAGTCCATGATCAGTCAGCAGCAGACTAGACTCTGATGACTAGATAATGATATAGTCCATGATCAGTCAGCAGCGGACTAGACTCTGATGGCTAGATAATGATATAGTCCATGATCAGTCAGCAGCAGACTAGACTCTGATGGCTAGAGAATGATATAGTCCTTTACCAGTCAGCAGACGACTAGAGAATGATATAGTCGGACCAATCAGCAGAGTAGACTCTGGTGACTAGACAATGATACAGTCGAGGATGATATAGCCAACATAAAGTTCATCCGTCATTTCCCCCTTCCTTAGTTTCAGAGCGAACCAGGTACCCATTTCTGCAGTTCAGTGACGGGTGGGTTTTTCCCCCCACAGACCACATTCGAACCACTGATCTTTCATGATGAGAGACGAGTTCACTAACAACTTCGCCACTCCACGGCAAAAACGCTTGCGGATATTTATTTTATCATTTTCTAGTTTACAGATGGACTGATGTTTCTGATATTGTGCGTACTTTGGCACTGAAAATGTAATCTTGGTATCTAGCATTACCATGCACAGGGTTTCTCACCATGCCACAAACGGCGCCGTTGACTGTGTTGAAAACACTCCACTTTCGGCCACGAAAAACAAATCTGTCGTGGAGTAGAAACATTGAAGTAATGTTTTTATTGCAAGTGATGTAAGACACTAAAGATAAATATTTGTAATGTTGCTGGCAACTATCAACTTCAATGAGAAATGTAATAAAATTACCGTATATTTTATATTCATTTTTTTATCCCTATTTGCACAAAATGTATAACAGTATATAATGTAATAATCTGGAAAAAAATATAATCTGTCTTCTTCTTCAGTCTCCATGGAATTGCGAGCTGGTGTTCTTTGCAGTCGATAAGATGGAGATATTGATGCATAGCATCGTGTCGGATTGGAAGTGGGTTATAACCCAAGCTATTTTTTTCGTTCCTTGAGCGGCGCTGAAAAGCAGAGGTTCTCAGTCGTTTCTTTAGCACACTCCACCACCGTGGGAAATAAAACGATCCTCCCTTCCCCCCCCTCCACACCCCGGGTAGTCAGGCTAGGCCTATCTCTGGGGGGTACCAGACAAGAGGCAGGGCCCTGGCTGCAGCATGTCAGCTATAGGTCCCTTATTACCAGCACGGACATCGTCTTCGGCCTCGCAATATCTCTTAATGTCAGGTACGTCAAGACAAGGTGCCCTTTCTCCCATCTCATAAATTTATTGTAAATCAGCCTCCCCCCACCCCCATCGCATTTGTTCATCTTGTTATTGTGAGGCCAGCGTTTCCACTCTGTTCATAGAGTGAGCAACATCTACCCAAGGTGCCACCACAAAGTTCAAGGTCACAGACTCTAAGGAACAATGATAAGGAACAGCTCACAAACTTACTGTAAGGAACAATGATTAGAACACCTCACAGACTTACTGTAAGGAATAGTGATAAGGAACAGCTTACAGACTTACTATAAGGAACAATGATAAGGAACAGCTCACAGACTTACTGTAAGGAACAATGATTAGAACACCTCACAGACTTACTGTAAGGAATAGTGATAAGGAACAGCTTACAGACTTACTATAAAGAACAATGATAAGGAACAGCTCACAGACTTACTGTAAGGAACAATGATTTGAACACCTCACAGACTTACTGTAAGGAACAATGATTAGAACACCTCACAGACTTACTGTAAGGAACAATGATTAGAACACCTCACAGACTTACTGTAAGGAACAATGATTAGAACACCTCACAGACTTACTGTAAGGAACAATGATAAGGAACAGCTTACAGATTTACTGTAAGGAACACTGATAAGGAACACCTCACAGACTTACTATAAGGAACAATGATAAGGAACACCTCACAGACTTACTGTAAAGAACAATGATTAGAACACCTCACAGACGTACTGTAAGGAACAATGATAAGGAACACCTCACAGACTTACTATAAGGAACAATGATAAGGAACACCTCACAGACTTACTGTAAGGAACAATGATTAGAACACCTCACAGACTTACTGTAAAGAACAATGATTAGAACACCTCACAGACGTACTGTAAGGAACAATGATTAGAACACCTCACAGACGTACTGTAAGGAACAATGATTAGAACACCTCACAGACTTACTGTAAGGAACAATGATTAGAACACCTCACAGACGTACTGTAAGGAACAATGATTAGAACACCTCACAGACTTACTGTAAGGAACAATGATAAGGAACACCTCACAGACTTACTGTAAGGAACAATGATAAGGAACACCTCACAGACGTACTGTAAGGAACAGTGATAAGGAACAGGTCATAGACTTACCTGCGAAAGAACAGGGAGGAATATCCTGCCGCCCCAGCTGATATCATTGTGTTGACTATAGACAAACTCATGGCCGCTCCGTCGCCAGAGTTGGTGACCGTCATGACAGATCCGCCGTTGAATGCCATGAACCCAATTAGAAGGATGAGAGTTCCAAATCCTGCATACTGTTAATATATAGAGTTGTTATGACTGTTTTGTATTCATATACTTTATGATATTTAGCTAAAAGCTTGGGTTGCTGAATTAGTATCTTGTACGTATATCTACTGATCAAAACCTAGGTTTACTGTGTCTGTCTTCAGCACACACTGGCTACAGATCGTAGATGACATTTATTTTAAGAGTTGTCTAATGTTTCGTTGTTTCTTTCTCGGCTGACCGTACATCGCCAGTCCTTGGTATTGCTTCTCATTGATGTTTTGGTACAGTGCTACATCTTTATGGTGAAAGTCCTCCAGATATGGAGGATCCCTGTGAATAAGGATTTGTCCAAATAAGCAGGCGCGGACCAACTGCCGGTAGACTCAGAGAGCGAGGTGGGGTAGTAGGTGGCTCTACTACTCCTATAAAGTGCCTCAGGTGCTCAGTGAAGGGAATACCAGGCGGGTCAGAGGCGCCTTAAAACCTCTCGCTCCCGCTGCCTTGCGGGTAGGACAGGGAGTCCAAAGGCTAGCAGAGAGTCCGTACACAAACCGACAGAAGGCAAAGGGAAACCACTGTTGTAGCTCCCAAGAACAATTATGCTTATTCAGAGTCATAGATTTATCATGAACGACGTTAACGGATGTTCCTCTGGAACAGCCTCGTCCGGTAGGGCAGCTCACGAGCCACAGGTGAGGCCAGATCGTCATCAAGCTACTGGTGGCAAAACTAACAAGTTCAAAATAGCAACATGGAATGTTAGAACTTTATTCCAGGCTGGAAAATTAGAAAATGTAAAGATGGAAATGGAAAGGATGAAGATCAACATATTAGGAATGAGTGAAGTTAGATGGACAGGTGCAGGAAAGATAAACTCAGATAAATATACAATAATATATTCAGGAAGTGAGAAACATGAACGAGGAGTAGGAATTATATTTGATGAAAAAACGGCATGGACAATTGTAGGATATTTGAACATCTCGGACAGAGTCCTGCTAGCCAAACTGAAAGGACAACCAATAAACATAAATATTATACAAGTGTATGCTCCAACATCTGAAAGTACTGAGGAAGATGTATAGATATTTTATAATGACATAGAGACAGCACTAAAACACACAAAGTCACATGAAGTTACCATAGTCATGAGAGATTTTAATGCCAAAGTTGGTAAAGGAAGAACTTCAGACATCGTTGGTGACTATGGACTGGGGGAGAGGAATGACAGAGGTTATAAATTAATTGAATGGGCAAGAATACATAGCATGGTTGTAGGAAACACCTGGTTTAAACAACATCCTCGAAGACTGGCAACGTGGTGCAGCCCAGACAAAAAGATATTTAACCAGATAGACTACATATTAATCAACAAATGATTCCGCAATGCATTACTGACAACAAAAACCATGCCAGGAGCTGACTGCAATAGTGACCATGATCCACTCTGTGGAAAAGTTAGAATAAAACTAAAGAAAGCAGGCAGAAAAGTGAGAAACATCAAACTGAATACAGAACTTCTTAAAAATGACCAAGAACTGCGAGAACAATACAAAGTTATTATAACAAATAGATACAATGCAATAGCAAAGATAAATAGTATAGATCAACAATGGGAAATGTTAAGAGATTCTATCCACCAAACTGTTAAGGAGATAATACCACCGAAAAAAGAAGCCCCTAAAAATAAATGGATGACAGACGACATCTTAGGACTGATGGACAAGAGGAGGAGGAGTAAAAATAACGAGAAAAAATATAGCAAGATAAATAAAGAAATAAGACGCAAATGCAGAGAAGCAAAAGAAGTGTGGTTAAATGAACAGTGCAGACAGATAGAGGACGCTCATAATAAAGACAGCAAAAACATGCATAAACGAATTAATGAACTCACAGGCAGGAAAACAAAATATACCACAAGATGCCTGAAATCGAAAGAAGGTAAAATGTTAATGGGAAAAGAAGACACTGTGGACAGGTGGACAGAGTATATCGGTGAGCTGTATGGAGGAGAAAGACCAGAATTAACACCAGATACTGAAAACTGTGATGGACCGCCAATACTTGAAGATGAAATCATAGATGCCATCAAACACATGAAGAAAGGAAAAGCGACTGGGTCTGATAATATAACAATAGAAGAAATAGAGGCACTAGAGGAGACAGGAATAAAAATAATAACCAAGTTACTGAATGATATTTACAACAGTGGTTATATTCCCAGTGACCTGATTAAATCTACGTTTATAGCACTACCAAAGAAACCAGGTGCAAAAGAATGTGACGACCACCGGACTATCAGCCTCTCATGTCACATAACGAAGCTACTTCTGAGAATCATTATGAGAAGAACAAGGAAAAAGATAAAAATTGAAATAGCAGATGAACAGTTTGGATTTGTTGAAGGAAAGGGAACACACAATGCCATTTATGCTTTACGAACACTAACAGAAAGAGCTTTAGAAGTACAGAAAGATCTCTACTTATGCTTCATTGATTACACCAAGGCATTTGACAAGGTGAAACATAGTGAAATTATTAAAATGCTTGAAGACATCAATATAGACGACAAAGACTTGAGGATTGTAAAACATCTATACTGGCAGCAAGAAGCAGCAGTTCGAGTTGAAAATAGAATTGGAAAATATCAACCTATAAAACAAGGGGTGCGACAAGGATGTGTACTATCTCCAGACCTTTTTTCTCTGTACAGCGAGAATATTCTAAGAACAATCATCACAGAACCAGGCATAAAAATTGGAGGATACAATATTAACAACCTTCGGTATGCTGACGACACAGTACTGATAGCTGAGAACCAACAAGATCTGCAAAATCTCTTGGAACAGAAAGGGCTTACTTTGAACATCAAAAAGACAGAGACTATGGTTATATCTAAGAAACAGAATCCACCAGCATGCAGTATAAAATTAAACGGAACCATTCTAAAGCAGGTGCAGAAATTCAAATACCTTGGAGCAGTAATAACTTCAGATAGGAAATGCAAAACAGAAATTAGGAACAGAATAGGCCAAGCAAAGACTGCATTTCAGAGAATGAGAAACATATTAGCTAACACATCTTTATCAATGAATGTTAGAAAACGAGTTCTAAAATGCTATATTGAACCTATCTTGTTATATGGAAGTGAATCATGGACAATAGGCAAGTCTGCACAAAAATCATTGGAAGCAGCAGAAATGTGGTTTATTAGAAGAATGTTGCGAATCCCCTGGACAATGTACTTTCATAGGACATGCAATGAGAAGAGGGGGCATTGAAAATATTATAACAACAGGAAAAATAGAAGGAAGAAGATCAAGAGGAAGACCAAGAGAAATGATACTGGACAGTCTGACGGGATGGTGTGAGAGGAGATCACCAACTGAACTGATGGCCTGCATAAAGGATCGGATACTCTGGAGAAGCATAATAGCCAACGCCAGTCGGCACGGCACCTGATGATGATGATGATGCTACATTTTTAGCATTGTTCATCATTGGCTTTTGCTCAGTCAGTCATTTGCATGTCCCTTGAGGAACTTTGCCTCTCTAACAGCTCTCCTGTAGACCTCTCGGTTGCTACAGTGATAAATACTAAGTATGTCTGTCGTTGGTTTTGGTACAATATTAAAACCTAGATATTGTTTGTCTTTGACAGTACAATATTATATCCTCATTGTTTGTCTGTGACTGACAGTACAATATTATATCCTCATTTTTGTTTGTGACTGACAGTACAACACAAGATCCTCATTGCTGTTTGTCTTTAACTGACAGTACAATACTATATCCTCATTATTGTTTGTCATTTGCTGACAGTACAATAATATATCCTCATTGTTGTTTGTTTTTGACTAACAGTATAATACTATATTCTCATTGTTGTTTTTTATTGGCTGACAGTACAATATTATATCCTCATTGTTGTTTGTTATTGGCTGACAGTACAATACTATATCCTCATTGTTGTTTGTTATTGGCTGACAGTACAATAGTATATCTTCATTGTTGTTTGTTATTGGCTGACAGTACAATAGTATATCCTCATTGTTGTTTGTTATTGGCTGACAGTACAATACTATATCCTCATTGTTGTTTGTTATTGGCTGACAGTACAATAGTATATCCTCATTGTTGTTTGTTATTGGCTGACAGTACAATAGTATATCCTCATTGTTGTTTGTTATTGGCTGACAGTACAATAGTATATCTTCATTGTTGTTTGTTATTGGCTGACAGCACAGTACTATATCCTCGTTGTTGTTTATCATTGGCTGACAGCACAGTACAGGATCCTAACTGTTGTTTGTTATTGGCTGACAGTACAATACTATATCCTCATTGTTGTTTGTTATTGGCTGACAGTACAATTTTATATCTTCATTGTTGTTTGTTATTGGCTGACAGCACAATATTATATCCTCGTTGTTGTTTATCATTGGCTGATAGCACAGTACAGGATCCTCATTGTTGTTTGTCATCGACTGACAGCACAATATTAGATTCTTCCCTCAAAATGACTTTAGGGCCTCTATTTAATGAGACCTATACGTTGTAAGGTTAATATCTTAAAAAGTGACAGAGACCAACCTGAATGCAAAGGGTAACCACTAAACTAGATATTCAAACCATTTGCTAAACACCCTACAGCTTTTTACTCGGCCAAGAAAACGGAAGCGTACAGTAATCTTGTTCTGTAGAAAACAGACACTGTGTTGATACATTTTATACATTCATGTTATATATTTTTTTACAATTTTCGTAAATTCTAAAAATTATTGTTAGCCTTCACGTTACCAAAATCTGGAAGAAAGATACAGGGATTCTTTGGAAGCTTACCGGAACTGAATGACCTCTGAACTCAGGGGGCAGGGCGATTCCAGCATCAAAGCGACCATTACGAGGGCCAAGAATGAGGGCTCCAAAGAATGCTGCCGTGCCCCCACAAAGATGGACGGCCCCGCTGCCGGAGAAATCCTGAGTGACAGAATATTATTCATTATTTTATGAACTTAGTGAGTTCTCTCCCCAGTACATGTAGTCCTCGATGAAAGGTGAAGGTTACTGTGAAGTCCAACCAGTGACAGATTATCCACCATACAGATCTTCAGACCCTAGTAAGGGCCCTCTCCGACCTTTACCGTCAATTTCCTGATATATATGGCCTGAGTTCCCGATTTACCATTGCTATATGATTTTGTATTGCACAGACTAAACACAGCTGGTACGTCACTGACCCTTGGAGGACATAGCGTTCTAGCGAAGTAATAGCAAATTATAAATGATTATCACTGGAAACAATTATCGTATTTACAGTGTTTATTTTTCATTTAACCCAAGGTCCTATAGGATTAAACATGCTCAGCTTAAATGATGAGGCACTGAAAGTTAAATCTAGAACAATGCTGCGCCGAACAAAGTAACATGGCTTCTACCAGACGCTGGGTCTTAAAATAAAAACCAAACTTTGTAGACATCCGCCACGTCATTGTCAGGTGTCTCTCAGTAGTGGATTCAGTGTTCTTCTGGGCCTGTTGAAGCTTTCGTCCATGGCATGGAGCATCCCTCTCTCCCTCCTCTCTCTCCCTCCCTCTCTCCCCCTCCCTCTCTCCCTCCCTCCCTTTCTCTCCCTCTCACTCTCTCTCCCTCTCCCTCTCTCTCCCTCCCTCTCTCTCTCCCTCTCTCTCTCTCTTCCTCTCTCTCTTTCCCTCCTTCTCTCCCTCTCTCTCTCTCTTCCTCTCTTTCTTCTTGTCAATTTCTCACTCCTCTTCGTCTCTTTCTTTCTCTTTCTCTCTTTCTTTCTCTCTCTCTCTCTCTCTCTCTCTGTGTCAGTTTGACTATATAAAAGAGCAGAGAATCCTAATCGTTGCTTTAACATGCTGTATTTGGACCTTTTTTTTCAGCACTATAAATTTTGTGTTCAGACACAAGATGGTAGAGTCCGGTATGTCAGGCTACAAAAAAATCTCCCGTGCCAAGGGCTGGAGAAAGCTCGGGCACATCCTCTAGAGAACCATAAGCCTGTGCAGAAAGATGAGATTCAAATCCTGCGTGCTGTTAAGGTGAAGATGTTAATCCTGCGTGCTGTTAAATGTGAAGATGTTAATCCTGCGTGCTGTTAATGTGAAGATATTAATCCTGCGTGCTGTTAATGTGAAGATATTAATCTTGCGTGCTGTTAATGTGAAGATATTAATCCTGCGTGCTGTTAATGTGAAGATATTAATCCTGCGTGCTGTTAATGTGAAGATATTAATCCTGCGTGCTGTTAATTTGAAGATATTAATCCTGCGTGCTGTTAATGTGAAGATATTAATCCTGCGTGCTGTTAATTTGAAGATGTTACAAATTTTGTTTATGTGAACAGCTTTCATCATTTAAATGTTATTGCCTACGTAGTAGTATTCAAAACATATCTTAATGTTTTAATGTTCAACTCATCTGATGCTCAATACATATCTAATGTTTTAATGTTTTAATGTTCAACTCATCTGATGCTCAATACATATCTAATGTTTTAATGTTTTAATGTTCAACTCATCTGATGCTCAATACATATCTAATGTTTTAATGTTTTAATGTTCAGTCCATCTGGTGCTCAGCACACATCTAAGGTTTTAGTGTTTAACACATGCAAACCATACACATCATTGCTGGACACACAGAAAGCACATACAAAAAATCCAATCGGCTCTTGACGACCATTGATCTCGTACAGTTGCCCCATATTAAGCCAGCCTTCCTTATTCCATACCCAGCGGGTAACCACAGGGTATATGAAACCTGTGAGACACAGAGAGAAAAAGAAATAAAACAGAAAGCTATGATATACGAGTACGTTGTTATAAGAAATACATTGACAATTTAGTGTGGGTGAGATGTCAGCACCAACTTAGACCAGTAGTCCTGTGTACATTTTTTGTAAAGTTTTTTTTTTTTCCTGACAGAAGTTCCAGCTGATGTTGGCGGTTGTGGATCTTCGTACGTTTGTCGCCTGTGAGAAGTTCTTGGCAGTTGACTCCACCCTCAAGAACATGGCAGTGTTTTTGCTGTTGTTGTTGTTGTTGTTGTTTTCTGCAGTTGTTAGAAATAGAATAAATTCCAAATGTGGATAGTTTTAGATGAGAACAGCTTTTGGGTATTAAACTAAATATATAAACGTGCTCAAAACCACCGAAGTAAAGCTGTGATAAAGAAAATGTTAAAACCATTTAAAACAAACGCAGGAACAGCTTTATTAGTTAACGAGCGCAGCAGTTGGGACTTTTCAGCCTACACCCTAACTCTTCCCATGCCACAGAAAAAAAAACGCGGACGTTCCTGTTGTGCCACACAAAAAGCGCGGGTCTTGATATGTATACGGGGTACAGTTGTAAAAGTGAATGTACAAAGTATTTCCACCTTAAAAGTATACATGTTATGCATAAATATAGCTGTAAATACAAGAAGATTTCACAAATGAAGAGATTTTTTTTAGGAAAAAGGAAGTAGTGTGATGATTTTAGCTGATAATTGTGTAGTGCTTATCATCGGCGATGCCTAGATGTACAATGTTTACCATCGGCGATGTCCAGATCTACTTCTACTTAAACATGCAGATGAAGAAATAGCTTTCCCTGATGTGTGCTTGAGCTTTTCTATTCCTAACTTATTTTTCTTCTTCACCATTTCGTGTTTGCGAAAGACAAAGTCAAAACGTTACGACTGTGCGTTATGTTACTGAATATAGGACACGCACAACAAACAAACAAACAAACAAACAAACATAAACCCTCGCAGTTTTCTTTTTTCTAGGGACTAGTTGAACGAGTATAATGTTTTACTCCGATTATTCCATGTAAGATAAGGTAAAAGGTAAAAGTCTCGTGTCCTGTCCATGCCACTAAGACATATTAGGGATACGTTGTTAGGCCCGTGTACCCAAGACCATCGGCACATGTAAGTCTGATGTGATCAGTGCCACGCCTGTTTGCTTTTACCTTTCCTAATTTTCCTGTTTCCCCTTTTAGAGGCTGGTTGGACCCCGGGGCCTTGTTGGTGCAGTGGCACCAGAAAAAAATCCAACCACTGGGATCTGAACCAGGTAGCACAGGATTAGTAAACCTAGCGCCTAACCACTCAGCTAACCAGGCTGCCGATTCCACGTAGTCAAGTTATTATCTTCTTATCTGATTGTTAAAATCTCTTTCCGTGTATACCCAGATACGATTATATTTCAAGTAAGTTTTCGATTTTCTGTGAAACTGTATCGAAAGCCACCGAACATAAACCAAGGAACACTGTTACGTTACAGAAGTGAACATCCGAGTAGTACCTTTAGCTTGGTGTAGCGGTTATAAACCAACAACTCATAGACCTCTAGGAGTCATGACCCAATGGGGCCCACAACCCTTTAGATCGTCAGCAATTTAAAGGGCCGAAACATTTGCCTGTTGGGGTGAGGGCCGCGGAGTACTCTGATGAGTTGGGTTGATATTTTGCTCTCCACAACAGAGAGTTTTCTCTGTCGAGTGCACTCATTAAACCAAACGTTCGGCACCTCCATAAAATACGGAGATCAGCTTACCTGTGATAATGAAACTGTAGATCAAATAACCGACCATCTTACACCTGCCCACAACTGATCCAGACACGATTGTAGAGCAAGTGGCTGCTATGACCATTTCAAGAAAGAAATGCGACAGGCCGTCGTCGGAGTACTCAGATGTGGCCCAGAATCGCCAACCAATGAAACGGTTGCCGGGTCCGAAGGCCAAAGCAAACCCCGTGAGCCAGTAAGCCACTGCAGCTACACCTGTAGGCCCGATCAATGTAGAAACAGTTTTGACAGAGAAAAGCAGAGATACATTCAAGTTCTTTATGACAAGTCTCAAATCAAGTTTCAAGTCTTGAGACCTGCAAGCTGCTTCTAAAACCAAGTCTTAAGTCAAACCTATTAAAAGTCCCAAGTCCATGCAAGCTGCTTATAAGGTCAAGTAAGTCCTTATAAGCTGCTTATAAACTCAAGTGTCAAGTCTCGTCATTGTCTTCATATCTCAAGTCCTTACAAGCTGCTTATAAAGTCAAGTCTTTATAATATTGAAGATTGTGTATCATATATTTCTGAATAGTTCCATATTATAGAATAGTTCTATGGTATTAAATCTTACAGTGCTCTTTGATTAACATAAAACAGGTTTCACAAAACTTTACCACATTCACTAGATCAGAGCAAGTCCGATGAAAAGTTCTCTGCATTATTTAATTCTGACAAATAAGTTCAAGATGTATTGTCAACAGTATCAATTGGATTGAATCACTTAATCATTTCTTCACAATATCAAACTCTATCATATTCTACATACATCATTTCGGCAATGTTCTCAACTTCACAATGTTCTACACTTGTTACGAGAACATTTTCTAACTCAGTATTATACCATATCTGCAACACGTGGTCAGTCAATTACATGCCTAAATCACTGTACTCGAAGTTTCAAAAGTATCAGTTCTTCGTAAGCACTTGAATCATTTGAAACACATCTTCAGTCTGTTCTAAATCTATTTCTTCAAAACTGCTTTTCCTGAGTACCTATTGCTCTAATTGTCCATCTATTCCATCTGTCGTTACCTACGTCTTCTTTCTCTCTCATGCCTTCTCTGGAGTGTGTTATCCTTCTGTTGTTCTTCTCTTTTTCTCTTGTCTGGACCGGTCTCTATTCACTGACCGTCCTTGTTCCTCCGTCTTCGGTTCCCTCCTCTGTCTCCTCTCTCTCCTGTACTTCCATACTTCTTCGTCCTTCCATACTTTGATTGTCTATTCTTCCATCTTCGTGCCCCCTCCTCAGTCTCCTCTCTCCAGGACTTCTGTACTTCTTCGTTCTCTCTTGTCTCTCCGCTCGCCTTTTTATCTTCAAGTCCAGCTCGATGGATTAACCAATAAGTATTTTGGTTCTACCCTTCAGATGCCCACTGGTTCACATGAGCGTTCTGGTTGTCTGTCATTCAAACTACCCGGCGATTTATCTCTCGGAAGTCAATTGTTCAATGGGCCATGCCTCTAAATATTTAATTGGTCAGCTGGCCGAGTCGCCTACTCCTTTATTAAAAAAACCGTGTGCAATAGCGTCCTAACGCTAATAGTTGTCATGCGTGGCAGTCTGTATCATTTCCGTCTATACAATTGTTATTTACCTAAGTCATTATCTTGCTCTTTCATGTCGGAGGTTTTATTGTGTCCTCGCTTTTCATTGTGTCTGCCTTTTCTATTCGTCTTTTCTATTTTATTTACATGTGTAAAGTCTAGTCACCGATTTGTTATCACTGGACCATCCTACTTTCTGGCGTCCTTCCTTTGTATTATCTATATCTCAGCGTCATTGAGTCTCTTCTTTTTTATTCACTGTTTCCACTGTTTACTTTTTTATGCGTCTTGTTCTAGTGTCATGGACGTTTTATACCTTTCTCTTCCTTTCATACCTACTTTTCTCTGTCGCTATTCAATGTTACTATTTTGTTTACAGTATTTTTTCGTAATCATATTCATTAATAATAATAATAATAACTATAATCATCACTTACAAGGCCATGCTACATCTTACGTCAAGTCTAAAGTCGTCTCAAGTATATAAACCAAATTAAAAGAAAATGATTGGCAGTTTCGATCACCTGATCAGTATTTTTAAAAGTTATTAACTATAGCTTACACAAAGACACATAAGTTCTGAAAGTTAGGAAAGTAAAGTATAATAATTAAATAAATAAATTAAACACAATATATCAAATTTTGCGTCAATTTCTTAAAGGCTGTTTTTCAAATACTTGTCAGCGAGACTTCAGATGGGTGTAATATATGTGAAAAAAGACGGACGAATCCACAGTATGCCATTGAGACGTCTATGGGATAAAGTGTTAGTATCATATTTTATTTTACCCGTTAGCACATTCTAGAGGGTAGTGTGTTCAGTGTCACCTGTCACCTTACCTACTTCAGTTTCAGAAGAAGCCGGATCCCTAATGTTTACAGCTGGGTGATTGGAGCGCCTATGTCGGTTAGTATATCTGATATCCCTGCAATCCAGTATCCAATATCGTTTACTTTAATATTGCAATTCATCACATGTGATGTCAGTGCACTACAGTATCCAGTATTGTTTACTTTTACATTGCAGTTCATCATATGTGATATCTTGCAATCAATTATCCAATATCATTTACTTTAACATTGCAGTTCATCATATGTGATATCTTGCAATCCAGTATCCAGTATTTTTTACTTTAACATTGCAGTTCATCATATGTGATATCTTGCAATCCAGTATCCAGTATTGTTTACTTTAACATTGCAGTTCATCATATGTGATATCACTGCACTCCAGTATCCAGTATTGTTTACTTTAACAATGCAGTTCATCATATGTGATATCTTGCAATCCAGTATCCAGTATTGTTTACTTTAACATTGCAGTTCATCATATGTGATATCACTGCACTCCAGTATCCAGTATCGTTTACTTTAACATTGCAGTTCATCATATGTGATATCACTGCACTCCAGTATCCAGTATCGTTTACTTTAACATTGCAGTTCATCATATGTGATATCCTGCAATCCAGTATCCAGTATCGTTTACTTTAACATTGCAGTTCATCATACCTGGACATTTGTAGTCGATCACTCACTGACTTATCTCCTTGTCTTCTGCTGTCTGGCCATAGAATTCTTAGTGCTCAGTTTATGTCAAGATAAGCTGTCCTTCATACTGCATTCCTTGTGTCATCTTACCAAATGTTTTGTGCAGACATGTTAACTGTGTTTATTATCATGGCCAAGGCAAACATGACAGCATCAACTGTTAATGTGTTCGTTTACGAAATACAAAATTTACACACGATTTAATTTCTCGCTACAGGCCTGCTCTGAAATATCAAGGCTATCGCTATAGCAATGTCAAACAAAAAATAACCCAAAGAAAACAGAAAAAAAACAAGATACGAAACAAAACTTACAAGCATCCAGGGCATTTTTCATCATAATATTGGTGGTATTCTTGCTGGCTACCACGCCGGCCTCCAGGAAAGCAAATCCACACTGCATCACTAAAGAAAACACAAACCACGGGAATTCAGGAAACAAAGTTTATGTGAAACAGAATTCAATGTTTCAGTGAAACAAGAATAACTTTTTTTTCACATAAAATATGACAAGTGTTTTATTGGAAAATGACAACATGTCTATTTTTAGCACCTGTTTAAAAAAAAAAGGTACCTTAGCAATAAATACAACAAGGAGGCGAGTGTGACTGTCTGTATCTCACTTGACCAGTCGGCACTCTAGAGAATGACGTGGTCAGCAGTTTCACACTTGGTCACATTTCCTTCCACAGTTTCAAGAGAAGAGCCAGGTACTCTTTTTTTCTAAGCCTAGACGGTTGGGGGGAGGTCACTGCTTGATTTGGGCAACCAGCTATCCATAGTTGAGCAAGACCCTGTCCTACCTCTCCGTTAGTACCTTCAGTAACAGGCCTAGCCTGGCTAACGATGCAAGGACCACCATAGTGTCCCCATGGTGATGGAGTCTGCTAAAGAAGTACTACACGCCCCTTTATTTTGTTAGTAACACACGATAAATATTGTATAAGTATACAACTATACACAAAGGACTGCAGTAAAGCTGTGACATCAAAATGTATAAACCAGGAAAAAAGTAGGAACAGCTTTATTATTTAACGAATACAAAGTCGTGACGTTTCGGCGTGAACCTTAATCATACAAAAACATACAGGACGAAGAATTAGAGAGAGGAGACAAAGTATAGGATCACATAAAACTATGTTAATGAAATAACAACAAATGAAAAAAATTAATCAAGAAATATAATTATTTTGTTATCTCCCCTCAGTGACTGAAAAATACTCGCCAAAACCTGCAACCAACATATATATATATATATTTCTCGGACTGAAAATGCTGGAGCTGGAACTTAATTTTTATATTTATAATATAAACATTCAGTAAACATTCATAGTAAAATGTTTATCTACGAAATGTGATTTTTCTTTTTAAATTGTAGTAAATGATTCGCACTAAAGTCACATGAATTAAAGTTGGGTGAGTGGGGGGAGGGGGGTTAAAAAAATAAGCCCCCAACATTTGTACTTTTGTGTGCTTACACTGAATCAAGAGACCCATGAGGATCTGGTACATCTGGTTAAGATTCTCTTCCAGCTCACTGTTCTCCTTGGGCGAATGTTGCTCAACGGTCGTCATATTCTGCGGCATTGTCTTCGGACCCTCCTTCTCGTGGTCCATGATGCACAGCCCCGGAAACGCACGTATGGCAGATCGAAAAGAAAGATGCCAGGCAGAGAGATACAACACAGATTATCTGTAAGATTTGTCCATGTTAACAGACCCTGCAAATGTCTAGAAAGAAAGAAAAAAAAAACATGGATGCGAAACTCAAAAGGAGCAAGTCTTAGTAAATTAAATCAACTCACTCTTCGTGGTCAGGCATATCACATTTATTCAGAGCGTCCTGACCTTCGCAGAACGTGAATCCTTTGACAGCCATTGTGAAAATATCCTGGTTCTTTAGCCAAGATGTCTGCTTCAGTGAGTGTGGTGTTTACAATATTAGTGTAGTACTGAGTCCAGTGTCTCCTCAGAAAATAATAAATATCCTCTCATATGAATCAAACCACCGTTTATAATATGAAGCAAACCACCGTTTATAATATGAACCAAACCGCCGTTTATAATATGAAGCAAACCGCCGTTTATAATATAATATAAACATGCAGTCTGTTCCCTCAACGTTAAAAAAATACACGAGAAAGGAAACAAGACAAGACAAGACAAGCATCTTGTCAGGAAGATCTCTTTCTCGATTCCTAAGACATGTTCTTCATTATTGTTCTCTCTAAGCCGTCTTGTTTATAATCTCTACAAAGTTCTCATGATGATTCCCCATCATACACGTTACTCTAGTTTGTTTTGTTTTTCTCATTTTTTTCCCGACATTTTATTAGCCAAAATACTTAGTTTTTTTGCAGCAGATTAAAAAAAAATATTTGTGCAGCTGTTCAACAAACTTTCATCGAACGATGTAATGAACAAGTGGCTCAGTGTATTAAATCAATCTCGAGATGTAAATTTTTACTTGTAATTTTGTTATTAATTCTATGTATAATCCTGTGTTTGTATCATGTACTCAGTTTATTGTTCATTTTCTGCGAGAACCTTTTTCGAAGTTTCTTTTGGAATTAATATCACCCTCCATTTACTTTTTGCTGTTTTTTTCATTTAGCCAACATTTATTATTATTATTATTATTATTTGTGCACAGCCCCTTCCTTTCCCCTCTGTTTTTTAAGCGCTTCACGTATTATTTGCCCCAGTGTTATTTAACCTGGGGTATGTGTACCCCTGCGACCACGAGACGATATCTAAGAGGGTATCTGGAACAAAAACGAATACTGTAAATATCATAGCGGAAAAAAAGTGTAATAAATAAAACCGGTCATTGGATGAAAGAAAGAAATGTCTGCTGACTCAGAAAAAAAGGAGGAGAGGACCTATCAAGCTGTGACTTTTGGATTGCTGTTTGCTGAGAGTTCAACGAACCTTCTGCCATTCCACCATTGTATAAGCAAGGCTTCTCCGTACTGACGTCAGTCAAAACAAAACACAGAAACTGTTTGAATTCAGGACCAACGGTTAATTCTTGCACTTTAAAGATTCGAATCAGAACTGAGGGCTGGGAACTTTGAAGATTCGAATCAGAACTAAGGGCTGAGGACTTTGAAGATTCGAACCAGAACTAAGGGCTGGGGACTTTGAAGATTCGAACCAGAACTAAGGGCTGAGGACTTTGAAGATTCAAACCAGAACTAAGGGCTGAGGACTTTGAAGATTCAAACCAGAACTAAGGGCTGAGGACTTTGAAGATTCAAACCAGAACTAAGGGCTGAGGACTTTGAAGATTCGAACCAGAGCTGAGGGCTGAGGAGTTTGAAGATTCGAACCAGAACTGAGGGATGAGGTGATGGAGTCACAGAAGCAAGCTCAAACATCTTATTAACAAGTTACAATTACAGTCGTTTACAGTTGGTTCCATATTTGATAAATTTATATTTATATTTATTTTATATAACTTTTATGTATCCGGACTCTATTGATCAGGTTGTTTGTTTATTAAGTAGCTTTTTTTTATTCGATGAGAAATAAGAAATATCTGATTGTGTAATTAAAATTGTTTGTTGAAGTATTTAAAAAAGCGTTAAACGTGAACTGTATTAAATGTTAATATATTAAACCGGATGTAAATTATATACTTTGTTTTACGACGACCCGGTGACAACAAATTAACAGCCCGACAAAAGACAGGAATGACCCAGAGCCATGAAACTTGGATGCTGTTCTACATACTCACTCCAAAGTTCGACACACTTGGCACATGATGTCTCGAGTTTCTTTAACCCTCCCAACAAAATAAAAGAGGTAAATAACAAAGAAACACTCTGGTCACTGAAGTACTCCTCTGTCGCTGCTATCACCTCTGACTCATTCGAAAATGTCCTCTATTTCGACACTTTTTAAGGTTGAGAAACAGGAAATAGGCAGGGGGTGGAGCAAGATCTAATGAGTAGGTTGAATGATCTATGCACTCAGAACCTAAATTCTTCAAAATATTCAATGTCTTCTGACTGTTGTCAACAGGGACATTGTAATGTAGGATGAGAACCACTATCCACAGCTTCCCTCGGTTTTTTTTATTCATCCTTTTATCGACAGAGTTAGAATTGTTTTCTGCATTACCTGCTTAGCTCTACCCAAGACACCCAATTATCAAAAAATCCTTATCCAAAAGCACACACACACACACACACACACACACACAAACAAAAACGAGCGGATATGACCTTTCCTACTGACATTTAGTCTTGAATTTCTTTGGTCGTGTAAAATCCGAGTACAGCCATTGCAAGGTCCGTTGTTTGTACTGAAGTATCTTAGGGTGTAACAATGTTTCATTAACAATGACGAAGTATCTTAGCGGTGTAACAATGTTTTATTAACAATGACGAGTCGTTTTTAAAAGCTGTCACTAGCTCGCTCAAAATGCCACAAAACCAAAACTTGCAGGTGTCCATTGGATTTCGTTTCTCACTGGCATTTAAACATTTCGATACCCACTTGGCCCACATTCTCTTTCTCTTTTGAGGTTGGGGGGTGGGGGGGGGGACTTAAAGAAACTTAAGACACCGTGTGCCAGGTATGTTGAAGTGTGGATCGAATATGTAGAACAATGTGCAAGTTTCGTGGCTCTAGATCATTCCTGTCTTTTTTCTGCATACCGAATTGTTCATGAATTATAAACCCACGGATACCTCTTGTGTCTCAGCAATTGCTTTAGCCGAAATTCGTCGATCAGTCAAATAAGGTCATGAACACAAATAATTTCTGAAGATGAAACTGTTGATGTCCCTGAAGATCTTACTGATAATTTTTTTTCTCGATATCTTCACTTCGGAAGTTAGCACACTTCTTCTTCTTCACAGTTGAGTATGGTGTGTACTTGTCATTTAGTGTTTGTAGCACACAGTTATGCATTTTTAAAAAGTTTTATACGGCAGGAACTTCATGACAGTCATGTGTTCCATATTTGAAAGTTCTACACCTTTCCATACAGTTCTGTCACTGATCTGAAAAAAAAGTAAAAAAAGAAAAGCCGTGATATTGCAAACAGACACTTGACATTATAAAAGCTCTTTCCAGCTCAGTTATTTGCATGTCCCTTGCGAAACTTTGCGTCCCTCACAGCTCTCCTGTAGGCCTCTCGGCTATAAACAAGATACCCTGCTGCTGGTGCGTCCATTCGAAGATCATCAACGATGTCCTGCAGTCATCTTCGCCTTGGTCTTCCTCTCTTTCTTTTTCCCGTTATGTACCTTCCAAAGACGGTCTTCTCTAGATTATCATGACGTTTACTATGCCCACAAGAGTTAAGTTTTCTCTGTTTAATTTTCCTTACTAGCCATCCTTCTCCAGTATTAAGTTCTTGTTGTATGAATATATTTATTCTTTTTTGTGTCCATGTAATTTGAAGGACTCTTCTGTAGCATTTACATTCAAAGACATTTATGTGTCTCTCAGCTGTTTTGTTAAGTGTCCAGGTCTCACAGGCATACGTTGCGATGGGAAAGATGCATGCCCTTAAAAATCTTATTTTTTTGTAGTTCTGTCTGTTCCTCTCCGCAGCTTCTTTAGTTGTTTTAGTTTCTGAAGAGCGATAGATGAGCTCCTTTTAATATCCCTCATTGTGTCTCCATTTTTATTTAGTAATGATCCAACATATTCAAAACTCTCCGCCTCTTCCAATTTTTCCTCATTGATACATATATCAGCTGCCTTGTTTGTCTTATCAGTTATCATCAATTTAGTTTTCTTCGCATTAAGATAAAGATTTTGCTCTTCACTGTTCTTACGGACTGACATAATTAGTTTTCCCATTCCTTTTTCCCATGTCCTTTGGACATGTCGGCCGTAATACTGTGTCATCAGCATATCTCTCTCTCTCTCTCTGAACCTTAAGTGCCCGGGGCACATGGGGCTTCCGCAAGGGTTTTCCACAAATGCCTGTCCTTCGCCTTTTTTTCTGCTCTTGCCCAGGTGAGCCCTCTATTGCTCAACATCCTTTCTGTTGTTCTTCTCCATGTCTCTTTTGGTCTACCCTTACTTCTGCTCCCCTATGGTGTCCATCTTAGTGCTATTTTTGGTAGTGAGTTGTCAGTCATTCGGAGCACATGTCCCAACCATCGCCAGCGTCTTTCCTCAATAATTGTTGTCAGTGGTTTCATCTGTATTTCTGCTAATAAGATGTTATTTCTTATAGTGTTTGGCCAAAATATTTTTCTAATTCTTCGTAAACATTTAGTCTGGAAAGAATTCAACTTGTTTTCTATTGTTTTGGTGATTTTCCAGCATTCGCTTCCATAGAGTAGTACACTTAGAACATTACTCTTAAATATCCTGATTTTCATATTTATGCTTAGTTTTTTGGATTTCCATATATTCTGCAGCATTGCAAAAGCCTGGTTTGCTCTAGTAAGTCTGCTGTTGATGTCCTCTGTGCTGTCTCCATTTTCTACTACTCTGCTGCCAAGGTATACAAATTCGTTTACCTCCTCCACTAACTTGTTATCTACTCTGAGTACATTTCTGTTGTTCACATTTTGCTTCATTAACTTTGTCTTTCCTACGTTGATCTTTAGTCCTATGTTGTTTGCATTCTGAGTTAGCTTGTTTATTTTATCTTTGTGATCAGCATATCTAATCTCTGGTAATTCATAACCTCCAATTGTTATGGCATCGTAATATTCTTTGTCTACATCTTCTCTAACATTCCTCATTATATTGTCAGTATACAAGTTAAATAGGTAAAGTACTTCTGACCTTAGAGGTACGTAGTTAAAAAATATTTATCCTCCGACATCTTACATTCTTCCCGTGCTGTTAAACGTCACATAGGGCTCGCATGGTAGTTTGCCAAGTTTTCCTGTTTGTTTTCGGCGAGATTTTCAACCTCATCAGAGGATTTTATGCCTACTAATTTGACCTTAGATATGGAAACTAAAAAAGGCTGATGAGCACTTGTCTACGCTATACTCTTGTAAAATTCTACTAAACTACCCATCTCTGTTTTACTTTTACGGTTATTAGAAATACTTCCCAAACAACAACTAACGTGTTCGCAGTAAGAAACAGATAAAAATAACTGACCATGTGGGAAAAATTGGGGGGAAAAATAGATTATTCAAGTCATGAATAATCTTTAATAAGAATTCAAGGGCCATATTCCTTTTTCAGGTGAGTTGCAAAAAAAAAAAATAATTGCTGCAAATTATTACTCGTGTCAACTGATTGCCCAGGTTAGGAACATTAATAAACCACATCTTCTTCTTCTTCAGCTTTCCCAGCCATTAAGGCTCATTGATGCAGATAAAGTTCACCTCCATTCCTCTCTATTCCTAATCTTCTCTCTCCATTTGGCGACACCAATTTCTTTTATATCCTTTTCTTTCTAGCTCTCCATTCTAAACCGTTGGTGTCCTTTATGGGCCCAAAGATCCATCTTGTTCTTATTCGCAAAGACCAGCACTGGTTATTCATCTTTCTTTGTTATACGCCACGTTTCTGATCCATACATGATGGCTGGTCTTGTTATAATTCTGTGGATCGTTATTTTGGTGTTTTGGGACACGTTTCACCATACGAATGACACATTTCCTGCTGTGACAAAAATGTCTTGCACGTGTGGCTTGCGTAGCACAGAGCACAGTTCAGTCACTTTTTTCGTTGGTTCGACCATGATGACGTGCTACGGTTTGGTTCCAAAAAAAATGCGCCAGTGCAGGATACTTGCCAGATGACTTGCAGTCACCCATTCGGTCACTCAAAGACTGTGGGATCGTTTCATCAACACCGCAACTGTGGACGAAACCAGAATATCTGAGCGTCCAAGAATAACAAATGTGCAGCAAGATCGATGCGTCATCCTGGTGGCACTGAAAGATAGAACAGGCACCGCCAATGCAGTCAGGGAACATCTGTGAGCAACAAGCAACATCACTGTCAGCGACTGAACGATTTGCAACAGCATTCAAGAAGTAAATCTTCTCTCAAGATTTACTGTAGTCCGCTCCAGCTTTCCACAAGTCCATCGTGCTGCTCGTCTTGCTTGGTCTCGATTTCGTCAGGTATGGACCCTGCAGCAATGGTCCATGGTGCTTTTTACAGATGCATCAAGATTTACAATGTCGTTTAACGATGGCAAAATTCGGATGTGGAGACGGCCTAAGAGCGCTTCCAAGGTGCCACATAAAGGAAGCAAGTGTGGACGGTCTGCGCTTGGAACGAGGGGTGCACGATCTTGACCGAAGCGTAATTGTCCCCATGACTTGGTAGTGGTTCCGGGGTAGTGTGTGATTGATCATTTTTCTTGCATCATTATATTGGAGGCATGGCAGGGCGATGTCGTGTTTTCGTTGTGCTTATGGATTGTGCTATAATTTCCTATATATTATTGTAATAAGGACGACTGATTGTTTAGTTATGTTCTGCCTGTGCCCACCTCACTGTGGTGTTGATTGTATGATGTGAATTAAGCTGTGATGTAGGTTTCCAGTCATTACATGTAGTGATGTAATTTGTGTGAATGCTAATTTCTGTTAATAGTTACGGTTCTAATGATATAATATTTTATTAGAAAGTGAATGCTTAATATGTATGTTATTACTTTATTGTGAGTATTATGCATATTAGATTGGTAACATGCATCATTTTGTATATGCTATTCATGTATATTGACCATGTGTTTGCATCAATATAGATTATATTAATGAATGTCATGGGCAGCTATGGCTGTGTAGATTAAAGTAAAATTCCACACATTCGTGTAGAGGGCAGATGTAAAGGCCTAGAGAGTTCCAGGACATTAGGTCTATAGAGTTCACAAACTTAATATTGCGTACTTGTGAAGTTTCAATATCATACGTTATTACGCTTGAATTATTGTGCATTTTCATTGATATGTTCATACATTGCTCTTCCATTACTGATTAATAATATCTTGATGTCATGTTGATTGTCAATGCCAGTTTTTATGTTGTTGTTGTAGTTAATTGTTAGTTTAACTTTGGTGTATTATTGATTTCAGACTTAGTGATGTAAATTGGATGTCATACTTGAGCAGATTGATTCACAGCTGACAAACTACAGGCCAGGGAAGGGGGAAACCTGGTTTGGTGGTGTAGTAGGGGAGATGGAATCTGTCCTCTAGTACTGTAGAACATACAGGGAGATTGTTGGTCTGCCGGCCTTTTTCATAAAATATCCCCCCCCCCCCCAGTTATTGATAACATGTAAACTTGCACTAAACAAGTTTTACACATGATCACTAAGGAGGCGCTCGGTCATGGTATAGGGTGACTTTGCAATGAATTACAGAACCCCCCTGAGCCGTGTCGAAGGGAAGCTGACAGGCATTAGATATAGAGACGATATTGTTCAGCCTGTGGTACCCCCAATATTGGACAAGATGCTGTGCTCCATGATGACTTACTTCGCCCGTCTCCACAGAACTCGTGTTGTTAATGACTTCCTTCAGCAGCACCATGTCACCAGGATGGGCTGGTCAGCTCTCTCACCTGATCTCACCCTTACTGAGCATCTCTGGGACATCAGCTGGTGACCTGAACCAATAGTTTGAAAACCTCCAAGAGGCATGGTACGCGATTCCCCCAGTATACCATCAGGAGGCTGATTTTATCCATGAGGCGACGTTGCCTGGCTTGTATCAGTGCTCGTGGAAGTACCACACGTTTCTGAATGTCAGAAAGAAGGGCGTATCCAAGTAGCCAGCAAGTATAAGTCCCTATTCTTCATGAACCTGCTACAGACCAAATAACTGAAGAACAATGTGACTAAATATAATTTATTTCTTAGTTATGTATTTTTAATTTGCTGAGATTTGATAACTGGCCAAATGACTTTTTAAAAAAAATACAAGTATATTTTAAAAATTGCTTACATTCGATAGTAACAAATGTGATTTATTTTCTTCAAATGGATACTTCAGGGAAAGAACATAAATGTAGTTCTTTCTGTTGCTTGAATTAAACACATCGTTTTCTTAAAATATTATAAATATAATTTTGCAAGGAAATAATTGAAAATCAAATGTAACCTATCTTCTTCTTCTTCGTTCGCATAATGTAACTTATGTTTTCACGGACAGTTTAGAAAACTAGATGTCTTTTGTCGCTAGAACAATCCACATAGTTGTTGTACAACACAAACATATTCTTCAAAGAATTAAATTGAAGATAAAACTTACCTTATGCTTCTTATGAACAGCGCTTGTTTAGTTTAATAATTTCTTCATACAAAGTAGCACAACTAAAAGTAGTTTATTGCCAAGAAGTAGCATTCAAACCGACTACATCCAGCTCAGTGTATGAAATAGTTCCAATGTTCTAGTAAATGGAAATGTATGGTCCTATGTTTGAATACGAAGGTTAACATTTCAAACACAGCCGGGCTGGGTTCAACAGCATGACTGAGGTTTTCACTACATTACCGTATACCTTCACATAAATTCAATCGAGAAATAAAAAGTGTGAGTGTGTGTGTTTGTGTGTGTGTGTGTCTGTCTGTCTGTCTGTCTGTCTGTCTGTCTATCTGTCTATCTGTCTGTCTGTCCAAAACAGGGTCATCATTTTTTTTTTCATTCCGAAAGAGAAAGGACGTACAATCTAAACAGCTTTTAACCGGTATAAACTGGGTTGTAAGAATCCTTAACTGCGATATAATATCCCACGGACGCCTAAACCAGTACCATATTCCGATTCCTTGTATATTACATCCAACATTTACGATTCCTGGGAAGAGATACTCTTTATCCTGCAAAAATATTTGGAACTTAGCTATCATCTGTGACCTTCTGCCTCCGAATATGTGTGATAAAATATTCTTGCTCTCACTATAGGTTCCATGTTTCTTAACTCCTGGCGGACTAAATGCGCCTAAAGTCATACAACCATTCCCTCTCGCTAGTGTTGTTTTCTTGTCTCTTTCTTCGTGTTGTTTTCATTGTTTAGGGGGGAAATAGATTTCTTAACAGGGCTCAACGGTTTGCTTCGTATAAAGAGATTTTTGAAGGTTATGTTATTTTTGTTCCCTTCCACTTCTTGCGTGTCTACGAATTCGCTTCACACTGAGTTTTTTTTTTTTTGTCGGTGAAGAACTCTGACGCGAACACTCTACTCACATAAGCTTTCATTCCACTTCTCTACTCCTACCTTCCATAGTTGTCCTCTTCCTTTAGCAACATCCTTGCCTTAAGTAATTTATATCATATTCTACGCTATTTAAGTTGAAATTTCAAATAAATCCACCGAAAAGCAAAACAGCTTCTATCTGGGTAAGGTCCTCTACCTTCCATATTCAGATTTAAATTAGCATTCATTCATTCATTTGTATGTCCCTTGCAGAACTTTTCCTCCCTAACAACACTCCTGTAGGCCTCTCGGTTGTGAGCAAGGTGGCCTGCTGCTGACGCATCCATTTGCAGATCACCAACGATGTCTTGCAGCCATCTTCGCCTTGGTCTTCCTCTCTTTCTTTTTCCCATTATGTACCCTTCCAAGATGGTTTTCTCTAGATTATTATGACGTTTAATGTGTCCAAATTATTTAAGTTTTCTTTCTTTAATTCTCTTTACTAGCTAGCCTTCTTCAATATTAAGTTTTTGTAGTATGGATATATTTGTTCTTTTTTTCTTTATCTTTCATGATATTTGAAGATCTCGTCTGTAGCATTTACATTCAAAGGCCTGTATGTGTTTCTCAGCTGTTTTGTTAAGTGTCCAGGTCTCACAGGCATATGTTGTGATGTTAAAGACGCAAGCCCTTAAAAATCTTATTCTTGTAGTTCTGTCTGTTCCTCTCCACAGATTCTTTAGTTGTTTTAATTTCTGAAGAGCGATAGATGTCCTCCTTTTAATTCCCCTCATTGTATCTCCATTATTAGTTAGCAGTGATCCAAGATATTCAAAACTCTCCACTTCTTACAGTTTTTCCTCATTGATACTTATATCAGCTGGCTTGTTTGTTTTGTCAGTTGTCATCAATTTAGTTTTCTTCCCTTTAAGATAGAGGTTTTGCTCTTCGCTGTTCTTACGGACTGACATAATTAGTTTTTCCATTCCTTTTTGTGTTGTAGACAGTAATACTGTGTCATCAGTATATCTAATCTCTGGTATTTCATAACCTCCAATTTGTATGGCCTCATAATATTAAAATTAGCGTAGAAGCTAAATAAAGGCCTCTGTTCATTTTCCATTAAAGCATGGGCTAGTTTTTATTATAACTTTTCTGTGTGGTTCTGACATTTTTATTTGATGGTAGAAGAGTTAATTATCAACATTTGTAACACACACATTAACACCCACCCACCCTTTATTATCTTGCACGTGTAAACACTGATTATAAAGGTCTGAGTTCCCTTCAGTTGGGGGATGCCACATTAAGATAAGTCCCCGTTTAGTTATTCGTTTTTTTTTGTGTGTCTCGTTTGATACGTAGTCCTCGAAAAAGGCTCACGATAAAATATTGGATGTTGTATGTTTTTCATTTATACATTCTCATACTTTCTATTCGTTTTTTTCCCTCACTTTACTCACACTCCCTCTGCCACCTTGTAAAACTACACCATACACCTCTATCTACCTTTATTATTTGAACCGGTTTTGCTGCAGTCGCCATCCCCTTTATCCAAGCACTGACTACAACGTTCAAGAATGCACATCTAGTTTCATGCTAACTTGAAGTAGCATAATGGGTGTATCAAAATGCCCCTCCCCTCCTGCCCAAAAGTGCTTTAAGTATACGCTGCTAAATATAAAAAAGAGGCGTTGATAAAATGAAATTAAGCAACTGTTAAGCGGCCTTTTCATATCAGTATAGCTACGTTTTAACACACATGAACGCCTTATGAATAATATGCCTTAACGCCATATACAGTAGAAAGGACTTTAACGTCCTTTCATCTGGGAGTTCTGAAGCCAAAACTTCTAAATAATTCTGAAATACAGAACATCTTAGATTGTTAGTTTTAGCATGCAGATATAACACGGGCGACTCTCTCATGTCCTTCTTTTCCTCTTGACAGATATGGAGCATGAAAACTTTGACCGTCGCAAACTGATCTTGTCAAAGATGGTCAGATGGCAAGTTTTGTAGTTAATGAACAAGATTATTTAGGTTAGGACTTCCACACTTGACTCTGTAGTAGTTTATAACTATAGTCTGCCTTTTCTGCCTGGTCTGTTGAGACTTAAGTTAACGAGTGGTCTATAAAATTAGTTAGCGCTAAGATAAGCGAATTTATGACCTGCTCTAAGGGGGAACATTCCAGGAAAAAAAGAAACCAAAACTAGTCAGCGTCATTCTGGGCACGAACTCCGTAGATAAGGCGCAAAACATCAACCAGGGCGCACAAAGACCATCACAGCTCACCACTGGCCACATAGACTTAACTAATAGCCACCAATGCTGTTCATGCGAAAGTTCACAGTTCACAGTAGCGGCATAGCACTCAACTCAGTCGCTCGGCGCACAGAACCGACCTCCATCTTGAAAGCCTTGACGACACTGTTGCTCATTTTACACGTCGGTGCGTTCCTGTCTGCACAACACTCAGTCAAATTGCCTAGATCCATCACATTCACTTTCAACCGACACCGCAGAATCCAGCTTCCCATCACATATCACAGCAATCGGAGTGTCGCTTGTGACAGCTTGAAAAGCGTTAAATGCGACCTATCGCCATTGCGGAAACAAAAGTCCAAGCTTCTGAAATGATCGGATACATCAAAGATCGCTCAAACTGAGACCCACAATCATCAACGCTATCTGGCACAGCCTGTAACGTTATGTATAAATAAATAAACGTATAACTGAGCGATTGACTATTCTCTCGTTCAATGAAGCAAAAAGAATTTATATTAGTTTTCATACTATCCTTGGTTTTGAAAATAAAGGGTACAAACAAAGGCGGGAAGAGAAATCTGTTATGGAAGAGTTAACGCCGACATGTTAGAAACTGTTCTGTGTTTCTTAATAAAGACAAAGACAGCATGACAGAAATTATAATCTATATAGGAAAGTAGTCTGGCCAAGTGAACTGGAATCGAAATGGGGAAGGCAAACTCGGTCCTTAAAGTACAGCAAGACGAAGTCGAGCTGTAAGAAGCAAAATGGCGGCACAGTGATAATTTAATATTAATTTAATTATGGCAGAAAGATAGCTCTGAAAACTTAGCCATCACCGTCATCGTTATTCTCATCGTCATTGCTATCGTAATTACAAGGGGTTATAGATCGGGACTCATCATCAGACCTGACGTTAGCCAATCGGTTATTTCCTTACATATTTTCAAGTACCGGTTAATGTGGACGATCATGTTTCTCTCACTCACCAGACTCTGATGTTCCTTATCTGGCACGTCTTTCCTTTCAATTTCACTTTATTCAGATATTCTTTTGTTTTCGTTTCATTCTTCCAGTTCTGGATCTTCCACTGAATGCTATGTTTGTATTCTCTAATTTTGTTTTGCTATGTTATTTCTTGCACTCTTTCAGTTCTTTTGATGTTTTGTGGTTTCTGTAGCATTCCATTCTGTGAAGACAGTGAATATTTAACAAATCTAACTAAATGAATTTGAATGAGAGGTAAAAGAATCGAAGACATTAGAGCAAAATTAAGAAAGTTATAAATACATAAATAAATAAATATCCGAGTAAGATTTACATTTTTTGAGACAGGTAAATGTTCAGGCCGCTATTTTAGACTCCTTCATTCACTTCTGTAGGCCGTGACGAAGTCGACAAATTCGCATTCAATTATTAGATATACTACATTTATCCTTCACGCTTCAGTGGCTGCGGGTGTACTTAAAGTAAAGGTTGTTTCTGGATATGACGGAAAGCAGTTTATCTTTGTTCCGAATGTGAAGGAGAGTGATGTTTAGCATTTCCTTAAAAAAAAAAAAAATCAACGTTCTTCTCATCGGGTGCCATGCCGACTGGCGTTGGCTATTATGCTTCTCCAGAGTACACGATCCTTCATGCAGGCCACCAGTTCACCTCTCACACCAACCCGTCAGACTGTCAAGTATCATTTCTCTTGGTCTTCCTCTTGATCTTCTTCCTTCTATTTTTCCTGTTGTTATAATATTTTCAATGCCCCCTCTTCTCATTGCATGTCCTATGAAAGTACATTGTCTCTCTCTTATCTTTCTGACAAGGTTTTTTTGTCTCTCCAGCTCTTCTCATACATTCTTCATTAGTTATTTTTGCTGTCCAGGGGATTCGCAACATTCTTCTAATAAACCACATTTCTGCTGCTTCCAATGATTTTTGTGCAGACTTGCCTATTGTCCATGATTCACTTCCATATAACAAGATAGGTTCAATATAGCATTTTAGGACTCGTTTTCTAACATTCATTGATAAAGATGTGTTAGCTAATATGTTTCTCATTCTCTGAAATGCAGTCTTTGCTTGGCCTATTCTGTTTCTAATTTCTGTTTTGCATTTCCCATCTGAAGTTATTACTGCTCCAAGGTATTTGAATTTCTGCACCTGCTTCAGAATGGTTCCGTTTAATTTAATACTGCATGCTGGTGGATTCTGTTTCTTAGATATAACCATAGTCTCTGTCTTTTTGATGTTCAAAGTAAGGCCTTTCTGTTCACTTTCTTTGGCGACTTTATCCAAGAGATTTTGCAGGTCTTGTTGGTTCTCCGCTATCAGTACTGTGTCGTCAGCATACCGAAGGTTGTTAATATTGTATCCTCCAATTTTTATGCCTGGTTCTGTGATGATTGTTCTTAGAATATTCTCGCTGTACAGATAAAAAAGGTCTGGAGATAGTACACATCCTTGTCGCACCCCTTGTTTTATAGGTTGATATTTTCCAATTCTATTTTCAACTCGAACTGCTGCTTCTTGCTGCCAGTATAGATGTTTTACAATCCTCAAGTCTTTGTCGTCTATATTGATGTCTTCAAGCATTTTAATAATTTCACTATGTTTCACCTTGTCAAATGCCTTGGTGTAATCAATGAAGCATAAGTAGAGATCTTTCTGTACTTCTAAAGCTCTTTCTGTTAGTGTTCGTAAAGCATAAATGGCATTGTGTGTTCCCTTTCCTTCAACAAATCCAAACTGTTCATCTGCTATTTCCATTTTTATCTTTTCCCTTGTTCTTCTCATAATTATTCTCAGAAGTAGCTTCGTTATGTGACATGAGAGGCTGATAGTCCGGTGGTCGTCACATTCCTTTGCACCTGGTTTCTTTGGTAGTGCTATAAACGTGGATTTAATCAGGTCACTGTTGTAAATATCATTCAGTAACTTGGTTATTATTTTTATTCCTGTCTCCTCTAGTGCCTCTATTTCTTCTATTGTTATATTATCAGGCCACAAGAACACAAGAGTCTGAGAGCCTTTAGAGGCCCTTTTCCCGCCTTCTATAGACGCTACATAGACGATGGCATTGGGATCACATCAATACCAGAGGAGGACCTTAACAACTTTATCAGTTTTGTTAAAGAATACAATCCTGTCATTTCTTTCACCTCCCATATCTCTGCTACTTCCGCTAACTTTCTTGACATTGCCGTCACTATCGGCCCCTCCGGGCTTACTACTTCTATCTACTATAAACCTACAGACTCTCATAGCTATCTCCTGTACTCTTCCTCCCATCCCAGATCGTGTAAGGACTCTATTCCTTTTTCCCAGCTTCTTAGGTTGCGACGTTTGTGTAAGGAGGATTTGGATTTCCAGGATCAAGGCCACAAATTACTAGATTTCTTCCGTCAACGCGGCTATCCAGACCACGTTCTCTCGTCGTCTTGGAACCGCATTAGTCACATATCGCGGCAACAAGCCCTCACCCCTAAACCGCACTGTAGCTCGGACAGGGTGAAACTAGTACTCACGTACCACCCCCATAGCTTGGCAGTTAAAGACATACTGTTTCGCCATCTCCACCTCCTCCAGACCGAGCCTGAGACACGTGAACTTTTTGGGGAACCCCCATTGGTGGCTTACAGACGTGACAAAAACCTCAGGGACCTTTTAATTCGTAGTCATCTTAAGACAGATGACACTTTTTATGGTACCAGACGTTGTGGACGCCGCAGATGCAACACTTGTCCGTTTGTTGTCGAGGCCAGCCAGATCTCTTTCCCTAAATCCACGTTGTCGGTACAGGAGGGTTTCACCTGCACTTCACGAAATGTCATTTATGTTATCATGTGCAAACGTTGCGGTTTGAAGTACATAGGGGAAACTGGCTTACGGTTAGGAGATCGATTTCGCCAGCATCTCAATGATATTTCTAAGAGGGCCTGGACACCTGTGGCTAAACATTTTTGCCTTGGTAACCACAGAGGCAAACAGGACGTTTCGGTTAGTGCGATCCGCTCTTGTTCCGCAGATGTACGATCTCGGAGGGTCCTAGAACAGCGCCTTATTTTCCAGACTGGCTGTCTCCACCCAGCTGGAATTAACAATGTCTTCAGCTTTCTGTAACTTCTTTATTTTTCCACTGGTCTTTTGTATACTCTAATTTCTTTCTCTATGCTACCCCTCCCTACCACCATCCCATTTCCTTCTCTGCCAACATATTGGTCTTGTCCCACTCACCAGTTTTACATTTCCTCCTTGTAGGCGTTTAAGTTCTTCATTCATTATCTCTCGCGTCCTCTTTTCTCTCCCCTTTCCCCCCACCACCCCTCCCCCCGACACCTCTAGCGGCTATCATGTTTCTATTGCCTTCCCCCAACCCTTTTCTCCCACTTGTTCTCCTCCTCTCTCTCTCCGCTTCTTCGCTATGATTGGCTATATCGGGAATCTTTTGTCTGTAGGCAACGTTTTTTTTTTCCTCCTCCTCCTTCTTCCATACACATTTCCACTTTGCTGAGAGCAAGACGCTTCAGATAAGTTATATATGTTTGTATTTTGTTTTTGCATGTATCCTCGAATAAGGCTCACGCCGAAATATCGGATGTTGTATGTTTTTCATTTATACATTCTCATACTTTATATTCGTTTTTTTTCTCACCTTGCTCACTTCCTCCCTCACTTTGTAAAACTGCACCATACACCTCTATCTACCTTATTTATATTATCAGGCCCAGTCGCTTTTCCTTTCTTCATGTGTTTGATGGCATTTATGATTTCATCTTCAAGTATTGGCGGTCCATCACAGTTTTCAGTATCTGGTGTTAATTCTGGTCTTTCTCCTCCATATAGCTCACCGATATACTCTGTCCAGCTGTCCACAATGTCTTCTTTTCCCATTAACATTTTACCTTCTTTCGATTTCAGGCATCCTGTGGTATATTTTGTTTTCTTGCCTGTGAATTCATTAATTCGTTTGTGCATGTTTTTGCTGTCTTTATTATGAGCGTCCTCTATCTGTCTGCACTGTTCATTTAACCACACTTCTTTTGCTTCTCTGCATTTGCGTCTTATTTCTTTATTTATCTTGCTATATTTTTCCTCGTTAATTTTATTCCTCCTCCTCTTGTCCATCAGTCCTAAGATGTCGTCTGTCATCCATTTATTTTTAGGGGCTTCTTTTTTCGGTGGTATTATCTCCTTAACAGTTTGGTGGATAGAATCTCTTAACATTTCCCATTGTTCATCTATACTATTTATCTTTGCTATTGCATTGTATCTATTTGTTATAATAACTTTGTATTGTTCTCGCAGTTCTTGGTCATTTTTAAGAAGTTCTGTATTCAGTTTGATGTTTCTCACTTTTCTGCCTGCTTTCTTTAGCTTTATTCTAACTTTTCCACAGAGTGGATCATGGTCACTATTGCAGTCAGCTCCTGGCATGGTTTTTGTTGTCAGTAATGCATTGCGGAATCGTTTGTTGATTAATATGTAGTCTATCTGGTTAAATGTCTTTTTGTCTGGGCTGCACCACGTTGCCAGTCTTCGAGGATGTTGTTTAAACCAGGTGTTTCCTACAACTGTTTTTTCCTCATTGATACATATATCAGCTAGGTTGTTTGTTTTGTCAGTTCTCATCAATTTAGTTTTCTTCTAATGATAGCTGTGTGCTTTAAATGCAGGAGTGTTAGTTTTTAGAAAATATGGGTAGCCTTTAATGAGTAAACGCTACACTACGCTAAAAACACAGTACAAACTTGGTGAGTTTTCAAAATGACAATAATGTAGTTAAGAAAAAATAGACAGCAATTAACATTCCTACTTGTTCTGACACATGGACAGAATATGAAATGTGTGATAGCTAACCAACCTAAATGTGATGAGAGAAATCATCGCCTTCTTTTTTATTCCGAACAGTCGCTTCCACATCTGGTTCCACGTCTGGTTCCACATCTGGTTCCATGTCGGTTATTAAACATCTCACAGTGAAAATAGAAAATAAAAAAAGGACCTTTTGTCACGGACTCCCATGGCAGGTTCCGCAGACCACCAGTCTGGAACTACTGCTCCAGTAGACAACCAGTCTGGAACTACTGCTCCAGCAGACCACCAGTCTGGAACTACTGCTCCAGCAGATCACCAGTCTGGAACTACTGCTCCAGCAGACCACCAGTCTGGAACTACTGTTCCAGCAGACCACCAGTCTGGAACTACTGCTCCAGCAGACAACCAGTCTGGAACTACTGCTCCAGCAGAACCCTTGCAATCAATTATTAGGTCTTAAGTCAGTCAGTCAGTCATTTCATGTCCTTTGCGGAACTTTGCCTCCCTAACAGCTCTCCAGGAAACCCTAATAGAACTATTAGGTCTTAGGGAACATATATATAACACACAAAAAATCAATGGACCTGAAGTTTAATGAATGGAACCGCTAACAAAAGAAAGGAACATGTTATAGGTCAAGGATATCCAGCTGGCAGTTCACAGACCTAGCTGCGGCCAGTGAAGGTCATTAAAACGTAGTTTATTTTGATTAAAGTGTCTATTGTTAGCAACAACAACAAAAACTATGCGTTTTAGTTTTGTACTGGGAAAGAAACAATGACCATAGCTTCTACTGATTGTGCAGTGAAGTTTAAAATTCACAGAAGCATGTTATGTATTACAGTACCCAAAAAAATTGTTATTTATACGCGGCCCGATGCTCCACTCGTCGATACAATTATGACGCTTGTGCCTCGTGAAAACAGACACCACTTCGATTGATATACCTGATATGATTTATTACACCGTCAATACAGCGTCGAAGTAATCACATTCCGCCTACATTTGAGTTAACTCCTGTGTATTAGTTTATAGGATTTTTTTTTTCAGAAAATCATACGTACAAAATGGCTACCGATGATTGTGTAATCGTTATACCGTATTCACTTTAAAAAATATAGCTTTCATTATAAGCCAGGCTCCCTTGATTCACTAGGAGCTTGCTAGATGCTTAGATGATTGATGAAGGTAACAAAGTCACACTCAAAACAAACGATACGACTTTCTCTACATTATACACGTGACAGGCAATATATCTCACAGCTGAACTACACTTAGTGAATGAACATCTCACAGCTGAACTACACTTAGTGAATGAACATCTCACAGCTGAACTACACTTAGTGAATGAACATCTCACAGCTGAACTACACTTAGTGAATGAGCATTTCACAAATGGCCACACAAAGTTGAACATAAGTCGCTTGTCAAAGTCAAAAGAAAAGCTGCCTTAATCATGGAATAGGTTGTTGAATATGAAATTCCTTGATAATCGATAAAACATCAATTCATTCATCTCAAACTGCTGGTGAGAATACAGAACACACAAACAGCACTGGCAACAACATCAACAGCCACCACTGAGTAACGAAAACACTAGAGATATACTGGTCTCCTACTTGTCACTTGTCCATTCACTTCATTATTTGACAAAAACAGGACGTCTCTCACACTACGTTAAACAAAGACTGTCTGGTCTCTCTCAGACCAAAAAAATCACCCACACAAGGTTGTCCAACAATTCTCGAGCTTTGATAAACGCTGGCAAAACATGATCTGGTTGGATACCTCAAAGGAAATTACCCCCAAAATTTCATTTATTAAAAAAAACACAAAAGGGCGTTAATTTTAACTCAAAATGCAAGGGAACAAACTGCAAATTCACATTCTGTTATGTTCCTAATTTTTAGGCCCTCAGACAGATATTCTTTTTTCTTAAAATTAGTAAATATTCTGTCCATTATTCATTAATGAATTCTAGTTCTTTTAAATTATTTTAATTGTTTGTAATATATATATATATATATATATATATATATATATATATGTAGTTCTAGAAGGGTACCGTGTTTAAGTATTGGTTAAAGTACCGGCAGGTTACGAACTATGGGGGTTTTGTTTCATTTCATAATTTTCGTTACAAAGCCTAGGTTAAGCTCGTCCTCTCTGTTATACTTGTATAATCTATACTTTATGTTTAGCACATGAAGTTACGCGTCAAAAGTTCAGTTTTTTTTTCTTACAAGGAAATACATGGAGGTATATCCTCTAAATTAAAATAATCTTTTAATTAGTGCATTATTTTATTAGAAAATAGTTGCCTGCGCTTTTAATGCTCTTAGTTCCAAAAACGACAGCTCAGTTGCTGGCCAAAAGGTGGCGCCGACTTTTGCAAAGATGGAAGAGACTGTGAATTAAATGGGAAAGACAGTAATGAACAGGTGAAAGAGAACCACATAATTTTATACATGATCTAGTGACAGTCCATCAATAGTCGAGTAATCTAGTGATAGTCTACCAGTAGTCGAGTATCAGCAGGAATATATGTACACGTTTGGGGAAAGACCGACGAAGATGTAGCTCTCAAGCTGAATGAGACAGCTGCCGGCGACCCATATCTGACTGCTTGCGACAGAACTGGCGAACCATAGTCGGCCATGACTCTATTCTATTACCCAGTGATAGCCCAGGAGAACAGGACAATAGTCTGGCCACGTGAACTGGAATCGAAGGGAAGAAAGGCAAACTCGGTCCCGAAAGTACAGCAAGAAGAAGTCGAGCCGCAAGAAGCAAAATGGCTACACAACGCAACTAATCCCTTAAACGAGGACGAGCTCTGAAGAAGAAAATGTAGCACGTACGTTCTGGGGAGAAAAGTTGGAATTGGGTTAGCAGAGAAACTTGACATGCAGCACCCAGCAATCTTCTCTAATTCACCTCCTGAAAACATACAAGAGCAACATTCGCCACCGTCTATCACAGAATTTCATCTCTATCACAAGGTGTAAAGAAACATCACTCAAAGTCTGTATAGTTCTGAACAATAATCAGATCTGTATTCATTTATATGCGGGAAACAATCTTCATTTAGAACAATAAAAATCGTTATAATGTGAATAGTTAAATAACATAAGTTAAAATTACATCATGTCAAAACGACCGTATCTCTATACAAGACATGACAGTAAGAAAAGAACGAAACATCAATAATGAGAGTATACAACATGAGTATTTGTTCAAGGAAAGGAGGAACATTTTACCAGCATCTGATTATGTCCTTAACCAAAACAACACAAGAAACGCAGCAGTGGTTATCATTTATAAGACATAATTTGAAATATCCACGTTTTATAATTATATGTTCATGAGTTGTCTTGTCTGCTTTGGCTCTCTTGTCTTTTGTCTGATGTATCCGTTTATTCTGGTGTTTATTCAACACAATTTGGTGAGATATCGCAAACATGGACACTTACGGACAAAGTCATAATATTGGAGGGCAAAAGAGAGTACATTCTCGCAAATAGGGGAATTTTAATTTCTATGAGAAATGACTCATAGAAAACAACAAGTCAGGTAATAAAAAATAAATTCGGTAGTTACAATCCACAGCAGAATTCAGTACTCAGTTCTCTGGCTAGTTCCTTTACTTCAGCACATCTATTCAAGATTTGTTCTTTGATTCTACCAACTTTAAGATTTTCTCTTAACTGCTACATCTACATTGCAAACGTGTAATCCTCTTTCTAATGTTTCTAATTCTGTCTCTACCCAACTGTTCTCTATACTTAAGTCTGACGTCTATTTCTTTCTAATTTTTCTAATTCTGTCTCTACCCAGTCTCTATACTTAAGTCTGGCGTCTATTTCTTTCTAATTTTTCTGTCTCTACCCAACTGTTCTCTATACTTAAGTCTGATGTCTATTTCTTTCTAATTTTTCTAATTCTGTCTGTCTCTACCCAACTGTTCTCTATACTTAAGTCTGACGTCTATTTCTTTCTAATTTGTCTAATTCTGTCTCTACCCAACTGTTCTCTATACTTAAGTCTGACGTCTATTTCTTTCTAATTTTTCTAATTCTGTCTCTACCCAACTGTTCTCTATACTTAAGTCTGACGTATGTTTCTTTCTCATTTTTTTTAGTTCTGTCTCTACCCAACTGTTCTCTAGTGGCCAAATCCCGCGTCTGTCTTACTTCCTCTAAAAATCAATGTCTAAACAATTTCAGACTATCCAGTCTTCATCTCTTACTAATTCTCACAAGAACTTGAGTGGCAGAGTGGCTAGTGAACTAGTTTTTCATGATGAAGGTCGGGAGTTCAAATCCCTCCGGAGGTACCCTTAGTCACCCAGCTAGAGAAATGGGTACTAGGCTATTTCTGATAATGTGAAAGGAAAGATGGCCATGATACTGACCACATCACTCTCTAGTGTGCCAACACGCCAAAGAAAATGTGGACACCATATCCCCTAGATACCTCCATAGCACAATAGGGTTACCTTTGCCTATTTTTTTTTTACCTTACTGATTCTCACAGTCCTTCTTTGGACACCTTCATTTTTAAAGATCTTTTCCAGTCAGACTAATCTGAAGCTTTAAGTTTAGGAATAATGAGTTCCTGTTTAGTGTCACTTTTGTAGGGCCATTCTAAAACTTCCTGAACTAACTTGAGATCATCACCATCATGTGCCATGCCGGGCAGCATGGGGGGTTAGACTCCTCCACAAATCTCAATCACTGACATTTCTGAGACGTCCATCATGTTTTCCGAACCATTTTCCCCAGTAATTTATTTCCTACATGCTATTCCTTACCTGGAATACAAGTTTCAGGCAGTGGCAATGGACAGTGACAGTTTGCAGTTAGAGGGTCTTATATTTTGAACTGTTTCCTTTGTTATTGTTCCATAAAAAATACTTTATTTACACTGACAAACTCTGTTTTAATGAATTCCATATCAGTTTCACACGCCAACAACCTTACACATATATTATGCTTTTTTTTTCATTATAGTTCAATAATTCATAAGAGTCAAAAGGTCCAGCAAAAATACAGCTGAGCCATCTTGAAAGCATATAATAAATGATTCAACAATTAACTGAGTAAAGATAACTGTGTGAACTACACAATTTTTTATATTTGCCATTTTATATTTTATATGCTCTTTACTACACTGTCTTTCTATGTGTACTTATTTGTTTATTAAAATTAAAAAATTCACAGACTTTTGGAACATCTTATCTTTTATTTACAACCTGGCATGAACTCCTTCATCCCCTGGATTAACTTTCATGAACAGAACAAATTTTGATGAGATAATTTGGTGAAAAAAGAAACTGGAACAAACTTACTCTGTAATTTTAAAATATTGATTGGGTTATAAATGTGCTACATTTCATTTTATATAGATTGGCCTAAATATCGCTCTGAGCACTGGTTTACATAGATGTGCAAGAACTACCACCAGTGTTGCTTTGGAGTAAAGGACTTATTAATGTGAAAAACATGAACACTTTATGCATTATTTCTTTTTAAATTTTCCACAGAATTCAGGTAAATTATAAACATTTTAGACTGTTCTAAATAAAGACAAAATAACAACAACATATTTTCCTGCAAGGAATATATAAAACTGCTATTCAGTTTCAAAATAAGTCACTGTTCTTTTGTCCTGCTCTAGCTATCTCCCATTCCCTTCTGATAAAAATCATCACTAAATTCAGTTCATGCTCTATGGCAGTGTGCAGCTATGACTGATGATGTAGACAAGTGTTAGACAACGAAATGTACTACAGTTTAGTTTCCCAAAATTCAAGCATCAGATTCATGACTCAGTGCTTTTATTTTCACAACAGGTAGTCACTTTCAAGTGGTCTAACTAAAGAAGACAAGGCATTCCAAAGTTGTAAGCACAAAAACCAAGTTAAGATTATTTAATTCAAATGTAATGTCCACACTCATTTATGCATGTGAAAGCTGGAAAACAACTAAAGAAATAGACAAGAAATTAGACTCTTTTGAAAACAAATGCCTACGGAAAATACTCGGTGTAAAGTGGAATGAATTCAAGAACAACGCAGAGATAAGAAAGATGAACAAACAACAACCTGTCTCATGGGTGATCAGAAAAAGAAGGTGGACATATGTCAGTCATGTGCTGAGAAGAAACAACCAGAGAATCTCAAAACAAGCTATCAAGTGGAACACAAAAGGCTGAAGAAAAAAAGAGGTCGACCACGTGAAACTCTAAAGAGAACATTGTTAAGAGAGACCAGTTTAGTGCAAATAACATCCCATGATGAAATTGAAAAACTTGCCAAAAACAGGAAAACTTGGCAAACTACCATGGGAGCCCTATGTGATGTATAATAGCATGGGAATGATGTAAGATGTAAGAAGAAGAACTAATGAAAACTTCTAATTACTGAAAGCCACTTTTATAGGACTCTCATGCTATTATCAAAAATTTATCTTCGTTCTTGAAGATACAGTAAACTGAAGTTAAAACAAATTAAAATATTTATTGTATTTTTGTCAAGAACAAGGGGAAAATTACACTTTCAAAATTTTATATATAAATATACACACACACGCACGCACACACACACACACACACATATAAACATACACATACACACACACATATATATATATACATATACAGTCTTATCACTGTGCCTACAATAGAAGACAGTAATACTCACAATAAAAAAAAGAACAGACAAATGCCAGATGCTCAGTATATGAGATAGGAAGTCTATGTCAGAAGTCCAAGAATGAGTCTAGAGGTCTGTGCTAAATGCATGAGTCAAGTATGAGTCAAGTGTTCTATTTCAGAACCCCAAGTATGAGAGAAGAGGTCCATGTTACATCCTCAAGTATGAGACAAAAAGTTTAAGCCAGACTTGTCAAAAATATCTCATATGTATCACAGAAAAGAGTTAATGCTCCTTTATAATGGTTAAAGAGCCATTTGCATTAACAGAACAGGTCTAAATGCTTCAGTGCTTTAACCATCACATACAACTGTAAGAATAACAAATACCTTGCCTCACTTCTCTCTCTCTCTCTCTGAACCTTAAGTGCCCAGGGCACATGGGGCTTCCGCAAGGGTTTTCCACAAATGCCTGTCCTTCGCCTTTTTTTCTGCTCTTGCCCAGGTGAGCCTCACTTACTTCTCAGTATTTACACACTCCAGAATTAATCAGATTTTTACATTTGATATTTTGCTTCAACAATACAAATTTACAATTACGTTGACAATAATGATTTGCCTAGCTGGAATACTTATTCTCAAAAATCACAGGTGACAAAAATGACTGTATATCAGTTATATTTTAAAAAATGGAATATTTTTTAAATTTAAAATCTGTGGTCCCCCATCTTTCTTTTGATTGTGCCCCTTCGTTTCCCAGATCATTATTCCTAGCATTCCCCCCAGAAAAACTTTCTTCTCTCATTTGGTTGTGATGCCTTGTACTACTTCAACCTTGAGACCATCCTACAGCCCCTAGAAGGGTCGTACTACCATTTATGGAATCACTGATTCCTAAGTCTGTATTCTTTTCAATTTTTTTTCAGAAACATCATTTATTTTGCCTTTTTTTTGTACCTCCTTGTTGCATGTCCCATATACAAATTGAATCCTGTAGAGAAAGTGGTCATTTGGTTTTGTTGCGAGTTTCCATAACAGTTCCTATTTTTCTCCATCTAGAGTTGCCTCTAGATGGGTTTCAGGATAAGGTTGTTAGCTTAATGCCCAACTCCCGGTTCAGGATATGTGAAGAACAGTTTAGTAGGCATAAAATCCCTTGATGAGGTTGAAAAGCTTACCGAAAACAGGAAAATTTGGCGAACTACTGTGTGAGCCCTACGTGATGTTTAACAGCATGGGAAAGATGTAAGATAAAGTGCATATGAAGTTATAATGGCATGGGAAGGATTTAAGATGTAAGATAAAGTGCATATGATGTTATGATGAAGCTGTTTGTACAGGGTGCTTCAGTCAGTTAATTCTTTTCAGTATCCACCAGTTCATTTTGGTCAGTACTCAACACAATTCTACTAAAAAAATACTTCTAAATATGAATGGTAACCAAATTACAAGGCAGTTCTCTCTAATTCCTCAAAGCCAGCATTGATCTGACCAAATGGCTTACTTGGGGCACCATTGGAGACTGAAACAGGCTCAAAGCCAGGTTCTGACTTCTTGTGTTGGTAGTTCATGGCCTTTAGTTCAGGGATTTCATGATCATAAATGTCTTTTTCATGTTTGATGTTGCCATCAGAATAACCTGGTTTGAAGATTTGAATGAACATAAATAAGAAATTGTGTCTTGCAGATTTGTAGTTTACTAAGTTTCAGTCTATGATTACTAGAAACATGAAGATTGCAACTTCCAGTTAGTCTCAATATATGAACACTCAGAATGCATATTTTCCTTTCTGATACCAACAAATCTTTGATACAGGTAGATTTTTATAAAGAATTTAGCATCAGAGAGAAAAAACTGGCTGATATGATGTTTTATATGTTATGTGTAATGTATTATATGCACACATACACATATATACAATATATATGTTGTTGGGAGTTTTCCAGACTGCAAGGGGACCTGTCACCAGATTTTAGTTTCTTTATACTGTTTATGTTAATGTGAAGATGAAATAATGGTTGAAATGTTAAAAGCTATTAACAGTGATGATATGAGCCAATTTACAGAGAATGTTTAATAAAATTTGGAAAGAAGAAAAGGTCCCTTCAAAATGAAAAGGAGGAATCATTGTTGAAATACCAAAAAAAGGCAACCTTAGTGATTGCAATAACTGGAGAGGAGTAACCTTACTATCAGTATTTTGTAAAGTGATTCTGAATAGAATTAAGGATGTAGTGGATACTGTAATGAGAGAAGAACAGGCAGGATTTCAAAAAGAGAGAAGCTGTCTTGACCATATCTTTGCTCTAAGAATAATACTCAAAGAACAATACTTGAAGAACATATTGAAAAGTAGAAACCATTAATATTTTATAGACTTTAAAAAAGCATTTGATAGCATACACAGAGATTCACTGTGTAGAATTTTAAGACTATATGGAATGCCATCTAAAATTGTCAATATCATTAGAGATCTCTACAAAAGACATGTTTGTGACATAACTCTTATCAGTGACAATGTGAAATAGATGCAGGAAAAAACAGATTCCCTGTCTTCCTTGGCTAGAAAAATAGGTCTTGAAATTAACAAAGACAAAACAAAAATAATGAAACTTCTCATTAATTAAGAAGGAAAAATATACATAGAAGGAACAGCTGTTGATGAAGTAAACCAATTTGTATACCTTGGCAGCTACATAGACTAGGATGGTGACACCAGGAAGGAAGTTAGAATTAGAATTGCAAAAGCAGCATTTTTCTTTAAAAGTCTTGAGAACATATGGAATTCAAAAGTTATAAATACAAAAACCAAGTTAAGATTATTCAATTCACATGTGATATCCACCTTCATTTATGCATTCAAAAGCTGGAAATCAACTAAAGAAATAGACAAAAAATTAGACTCTTTTGAAAACAAATGCCTAAAGAAAATACTTGGTATAAAGTGGAATGAATTTAAGAACAACACAGAGACAAGGCAGATGAGCAAACAATAACCTGTCTCATGGGTGATTAGAGAAAGAAGATGGAGATATGTAGGTCATGTGATGAGAAGAAGCAACCAGAGAATACCAAAACAAGATATCAAGTGGAGCACAACAGGCCGAAGAAAAAGAGGTCAACCATGTGAAACTGTAAAGAGGACATTGTTAAGATAAGCCAGTTTAGTGGGCATAACATCTCTTGATGAAGTTTAAAAATTCGCCAAAAACAGGAAAACTTGGCAAACAACTATGCTAGCCCTATAACAGCATGGGAAAGATGTAAGATATTGTTTATAGGACTGATTTAGTTATGCAAGGCAGATTTCTCTAGAACATAGATCGCAAATAAAAACATCCCTCCCATTTTGACTGTTAAGCATTTAAAACACTGCCTCCCATTTCGCCAAGTAGTTATGACTTTCAGTAAAACATGTCAAGGTATGCACATTCAAGCTCAGACAAAAACCTCATAATAAAAGGCTTACTAAGATACCACATTTCATGATGGTAAATTATTCTTATACAGTAGTATAATAGTGTATTATATAGCAGTAATAACTTCAGATAGGAAATACAGAACAGAAATTAGAAACAGAATAGGCCAAGCAAAGACTGCATTTCAGAGAATGGGAAACATATTATCCAACACATCCTTATCCATGAATGTTAGAAAACGAGTCCTAAAATGCTATATTGAACCTATCCTGTTATATGGAAATGAATCATGGACAATAGGCAAGTCTGCACAAAAATCATTGGAAGCAGCAGAAATGTGATTTATTAGAAGAATGTTGCGAATCCCCTGGACAGCAAAAATAACTAATGAAGAATGTATGAGAAGAGCTGGAGAGACAAAAAACCTTGTCAAAAAAATAAGAGTGAGACAATGTACTTTCATAGGATATGCAATGAGAAGAGGGGGCATTGAAAATATTATAACAACAGGAAAAATAGAAGGAAGAAGATTAAGAGGAAGACCAAGAGAAATGATACTGGACAGTCTGATGAGATGGTGTGAGAGGAGATCACCAACTGAGCTGATGGGCTGCATAAAGGATCGTGTACTCTGGAGAAGCATAATAGCCAACGCCAGTCAGCACAGCACATGATAGTGATGATGATAGTAATAGTATAGTATATTTTTTATAGCAGTTTTTGCAGTAGCATATTCCAACAGTGATTGGATTCCCTTTTCAGTAATATTTCTTTCTCCTAGCTTTCACACAAAAAAGAACAAATATATCCATACTATAAGAAATTAATACTGAAGAAGGTTGGCCTGTAAGGAAGATTAAACAGAGAAAACTCAAATATTTTGGACATATTAAATGTCATGATACTTTAGAGAAGACAGTCTTGGAAGGGTACATAATGGGAAAAAGAATTAGAGGAAGACCAAGGCGAAGATGGCTGCAAGATGTCGTTGATGATCTGTGGATGGATGCATCAGCAGCAGGCCATCTTGCTTACAACCAAGAGGTCTACAGTAGAGCTGTTAGGGAGGCAAAGTTCCACAAGGGACACGTAGATGACTGACTGACTTAGCTTTCACTAAAACTTATATAACACTGCAAACATCGTGCCATGACCCATCTTACCCAGGTGCAATGTTACCAACTGTCCATCTTCATTGACTCGAAGGATTTTCTCCACATGTCCATGACCATAGCTTTCAAGCGGGTAGGCAGGTTCACCATGTTTGGGTATGTCCAGACCTGAGTGTAGAAGACAGCGTGAGTGATTGTTACTTAATAAGAAATTATGGTCCATAACATTATAGCTACTAGCAGCAGGACTAGTAATCAAATTATAGTATACTACACAAACTCTGTGTGCAGTAATTTGTTAATACTTATAGAAATAAAGTTACTGATTAGTCAGTGAATCGGTAATGAGAATATCTTATAAATGAAACTGACATTCAGCTTTTAATTGTAGGAAAGATTACCCATTATGCAAACAAACAAACAAACACACACATGCACAATCTTGCATCTTCCTTTCTTTATTTAGTGTATGTTTCAGTTTTACAGTTTATGTTGCAAGAATTCTACTAAGCAGACAAGTGCTTTAGAGCTCTTTAAAAAAACACAGAAAGTTGCAAAGTGTTTTTCTTTTCTGAAGTAAAGATTCCAAAACAATGAAAAAAAAAAAAAATTGTTGCACACATTTTGCTTTCTTACTTCTTACATGCTGATAACTTAACACACTTACAACAATGAAAGGACATGTAAGACGACATAACTTTTATCAGTGACATTGTAAATTTAATGCAATAAGAAACAAATACCCTGTCTTCGCTGGCTAGCAAAACAGGACTTGAAATTAACAAGGAAAAATCAAAGATAATGAAACTTCCCATTAATCATGAAGGAAAAATATACATTGAGGGAACAGCTGTTGAAAAAGTACACCAATTTGCATAACTCACCAGCTACATAGACCAGGATAGTGACACCAGAAAGGAAGTTAGAACTAGTTGTATGAAACTCTGCTATTTTGTGAACTAGTAAAGAAACATTGGTGTAATCTGATGATTCTTTACATCTTCCACAGTGGTACTGGCATGGATGGATACCAGCCATTAATGAAACTGCGAACAATTACATAGTTGAATAACAATTTTTTGTTCTGTTATTTTGTTCTATTATTTTGTTCTATTATTTTGCTTCTCAAATGGTTTATTATTCCAACATTTTACCTCTCCAATAGTTTCTTGTATCAATACTCTACTTCTGTCATGATTTATCTTTACATCTTACATCCTTCCTATGCTGTTAAACATCACATAGGGCTTGCATAGTTGTTTGGCAAGATTTCCTGTTCTCAGTGAGTCTTTCAGCTTCATCAAGGGATGTTATGCCCACTAAACAGGCTTCTCTTAACAATGTCCTCTTTACAGTTTCATGTGGTCGACCTCTTTTTCTTCTGCCTGTTGTGTTCCACTTGATAGCTTGTTTTGATATTCTCTGATGGTTTCTTCTCATCACATGGCTTACACTTGTCCATCTTCTTTTTCTGATCACCCAGAAAAGTGATTTTCCTACCAATGATTTAAATGTACTATGATTTACTCAATGAATATTTTACTTCATTCACAACTATTCTTGCAATATTTTACTTCTAATGTGATTTATTCTTCCAAAATTCTAATTGTAACATTAATTATTCTACAGAATATTTCATTTCAATCCTAACTACTCTAGCAATATTTTATTTCTGTCATGATTTATTCTGGAAAATGTTAGTGCTATTATGACCATTCTAATCATATTATACTCCAATAATGATTTGTTCTAGTAATATTTTACCTGTACCATGCCTTCTTTTGCCAAACCTTTTCATTGTATCATTATCTGATATACCAACATTTTACTTCTAGCATGACTAGTCTAGTAAAAGTTTCATTTCCATCATGATTTATTCTACCAATATTTTAACCCTCTTCTCATGATGTATTATATCAATATTTGACCAGAATGTGAAGCAAATTGTTATATTTCTTCCTCTTCCTGTTGGATCCTCATAACCTATTCAATGGCCCATGGTTGTAGTCCAGAGTAGCACTGGACATAACAAACGTCCCTACCAGTTTAATCACTGGCCAGGTCATGAAACTTCTCATTAATAATATCCCTCTTTACATGAATCACAAGATCCAAATCACATGCTAATCACATAATCCAAATCACATGCTAATCACACGATCCAAATCATATGCTAATCTTAAGATCTAAATCACACGCTAATCACATTATCCAAATAATAGGCTATGAGGAGGTTTTTATTACCTTTTTTCTCCATCTCAATAGGAACTCTGAAGATTCCAGCCAGTCTCATGATTCCAAACATCAGTGTACACAGAACTGCTGTCCATGCAACAATCGAGCACAAGCCTACTAATTGCCAAGCAAGAACCTGGGAGGAGGTTTATAAAATAAATATGTTAATGTTTTTCTTTGCACATTTAGCAGATATAACAGAAATAATACCCTCATGACCAAAGAAACAAGACAGATGAAGATTCTCCAAAGAAAGAGCAGATGAATGCACTTGTTCTGAAGAATCTAAGCCTTTGATCAGATTCCTTCATAGATCACTGACTGGAACTCACTGAGGCAAATGATTGGAAGACATTAGCAGAGGTAACTGTGATACAAATGCATCAGAAATATATGGCACACAATTAGATGCTCCCAGATGGAATGCATATGGCATATTCAAACTGTGTGATCCTTGATGTCTGTTGTTTCCGTATACCTTGGTACCTGCCCAAGTTTTTTCAGTCTCAGTTTTCTTCTTCCACTGAGCTTCAGACAAATCATCAGATTTTCGAAATGTTGTTATCTCGTGTCATACTCCAATAATTTTGATGGTCTGTGCCTTGAATTGGTTTACGTGCTATCATCTATCCTCTGGGGATATTTCTTTTTTTTTCCTGCCCATTTAAAGCAATACAACTGAAGGATTCCCCCCCTCCCATATGAATGCAATATATACTCCTGGCAGTTGAAGTGAAGACATACACATAAGACAGGCAACATATAGATTTAAGGGGTTGAGAGAATTTTGAACTCTGTGAAACTGCTTACTTTGTGAAGTGTACAAACATTCCAGCAAATGCTGAGTCTGTCCAGCAGCAGTAATGTAAATTCTGTGTCTGGTATAAGACTAGATGAAAGACTGGCCAGCAGCAGTAATGTAAATTCTGTGTCTGGTATAAGACTAGATGAAGGATTGGCCAGCAGCAGTAATGTAAATTCTGTGTCTGGTATAAGACTAGATGAAGGATTGGCCAGCAGCAGTAATGTAAATTCTGTGTCTGGTATAAGACTAGATGAAGGATTGGCCAGCAGCAGTAATGTAAATTCTGTGTCTGGTATAAGACTAGATGAAGGATTGGCCAGCAGCAGTAATGTAAATTCTGTGTCTGGTATAAGACTAGATGAAGGATTGGCCAGCAGCAGTAATGTAAATTCTGTGTCTTGTATAAGACTAGATGAAGGATTGGCCAGCAGCAGTAATGTAAATTCTGTGTCTGGTATAAGACTAGATGAAAGATTGACCAGCAGCAGTAATGTAAATTCTGTGTCTTGTATAAGATCAGATATAAGGATTAGCCAGCAGCAGTACCAGTAATGGAAATTCCATGACTTCCTCTTGACCAGAAGGAAAGGATTTGCCTCTGAATCTAATATATCTTTTAATGATAATCCCCGTCTATCTTTGTTGCAATTGATAAATCCACTCCCGTCACTTCGATGTGTCTTCGAACTAAGATACTGCGCACGAAAACATTTCTTAATCACGAGAATAGTTCACTTCCTGCCAGATATTGTTTCATAGTTTAAAGATATATTTCATTTAATGAATAAGATCAGAAAGTTCACATTCATTCATATATGAAAGGCTGTTTGATACTTACAAGTCCAGATCTTCTGTCGGCGTTCATGACAATGCCAGTGTCGTATTTGAGAAAGGCAACAGCAATGACGCCCCAAACTCCCCCACCAATGTGAACTGTGGGATACAATGTGAGCACACATAATTACGTGAGTACAAAACACAAACCATTACATTATAAACCTTCTAAAATCATTTGACTGTTTATTATGAGGTACAGTGGGCGATATGTATTACTACAACAGCGAGATAGTAAGCGCAATAAATGTATTACAATATTTAAAACTGCTGTCACCTGGCATGGTTCCCCCCCCCCTTCCCCTTTGCTATTGTTGTACTGCTTGGAAAATGACATCTAAAATTAAATGCTTTCTTCTTCAGAGTTTGACCTCTAAAGGTCATTAACTGCGTTGTGTCACTGTTGTGCTCCTCTCGATCCAACAAACTCACTTCTGCTCGGAACCTTTTTGGTTATCTTTCCCATTGGTGTCCTACTCACTTGATTGGACCACTGTCTGTTTTCAGGGGGGACTACTGTCTGTTTCCATGGAGGCTATTGTCTGTTTCCAGGGGAACTACTTATGTTTCCAGGGGGACTATGTCTGTTTCCAGGGGGACTACTTCTGTTTCCAGGGGGACTACTTCTGTTTCCAGGGGGACTATGTCTGTTTCAAGAAGGACTACTTATGTTTCCATGGAGGCTATTGTCTGTTTCCAGGGGGACTACTTCTGTTTCCAGGGGGGACTATGTCTGTTTCAAGAAGGACTACTTCTGTTTCCATGGAGGCTATTGTCTGTTTCCAGGGAGACTACTTCTGTTTTCAGGGAGACTATTGTCTGTTTCCAGGGAGACTATTGTCTGTTTCCAGGGAGGTTATTGTCTGTTTCAATGGAGACTATTGTCTGTTTCCAGGGAGGCTATTGTCTGTTTCCGGGGGACTACTATTTGTTTCCAGGGGGACTACTTCTGTTTTCAGGGAGACTATTGTCTGTTTCTAGGGAGGCTATTGTCTGTTTCCAAGGTGACTATTGTCTGTTTCCAATGGGACAATTATCTGTTTCAAGGAGGACTACTGTCTGTTTCCAGGGGGACTACTGTCTGTTTCAAGGGGGACTACTGTCTGTTTCCAGGAGGACTACTGTCTGTTTCCAGGGGCACTACTGTCTGTTTCAAGGGGGAATACTTCTTTTTCCAGGGGGAGTACTGTCTGTTTCCAGGGGGACTACTGTCTGTTTCCAGGGGGACTACTATTTGTTTCCAGGGGGACTACTGTCTGTTTCCAGGGAAACTACTTCTATTTCCAGGAAGGCTATTTTCTCTTTCCAGGGAGGTTATTGCCTGTTTCCATGGAGGCTATTGTCTGTTTCCAGGGAAGTTATTGTCTGTTTCCAGGGGGACTACTTCTGTTTCCAGGGAGACTACTTCTATTTCCAGGGAGACTATTGTCTGTTTCCAGGGAGGCTATTGTCTGTTTCCAGGAAGGCTATTGTCTGTTTCCAGGGAGGCTATTGTCTGTTTCCAGGGAGGCTATTGTCTCTTTCCAGGAAGGCTATTGTCTCTTCCAGGGAGGTTATTGTCAGTTTCCATGGAGGCTATTGTCTGTTTCCAGGGAGGCTATTGTCTGTTTCCAGGGGAACTACTTCTGTTTCCAGGGGGACTACTGTCTGTTTCCAGGTAAGCTAGTGTCTGTTTCCAGGGAGACTATTGTCTGTTTCAATGGAGGCTATTGTCTGTTTCTAGGGAGGCTATTGTCTGTTTCCAGGTAGGTCATTGTCTGTTTCCAGGGATGTTATTGTCTATTTCCAGGGAGACTATTGTCTGTTTCCAGTGAGGTTATTGTCTGTTTCCAGAGGGACTACTGTTTGTTTCGAGGGAGGCTATTGTCTGTTTCTAGGGAGGCTATTGTCTGTTTCTAGGGAGGCTATTGTCTGTTTCCAGGGGGACTATTGTCTGTTTCCAATGGGACAACTATCTGTTTCCAGAGGGACTACTGTCTGTTTCCAGGGGGACTACTGTCTGTTTCCAGGGGGACTACTGTTTGTTTCCAGGGGGACTACTTCTGTTTCCAGGGGGACTACTGTCTGTTTCAAGGCGGACTACTTCTTTTTCCAGGGGACTACCGTCTGTTTTCAGGGGGACTACTGTCTGTTTCCATGGAGGCTATTGTCTGTTTCAAGGGGGACTATTGTTTGTTTCCAGGGGGACTACTGTCTGTTTCCAGGGAGGCTATTGTCTGTTTCCAGGGAGACTACTTCTATTTCCAGGAAGGCTATTTGTCTGTTTCCAGGGAGGCTATTGTCTGTTTCCCTGTTTCCAGGGAGGCTATTGTCTGTTTCCAGGGAGGCTATTGTCTGTTTCCATGGAGGCTATTGTCTGTTTCCAGGGAAGCTATTGTCTGTTTCTAGGGAAGCTATTGTCTGTTTCCAGGGAAACTACTGTCTGTTTCCAGGGGGACTACTATCTGTTTCCAGGGTAGCTATTGTCTGTTTCCAGGGGGATTACTTCTGTTTCCAGGAGGACTATTGTCTGTTTCCAGGGGGACTACTGTCTGTTTCCAGAGAGACTACTGTCTGTTTCCAGGGGGAATACTGTCTGTTTCCGGGGAGGCTATTGTCTGTTTTCAGGGAGGCTATTGTCTGTTTCTAGGGGGACTACTTCTGTTTCCAGGAAGGGCTACTTCTGTTTCCGGGAGAAGCACTGTCTGTTTCCAGGGTAACTACTGTCTGTTTCCAGGGGAACTACTGTCTGTTTCTAGGAGCACAACTGGGAGGCAGACTAGGTGCTTGCTCATCAGTGATTCGTCAACTCTGATGCAAGCAGTCAGTTATGACTCAATCGCTACCTCATTCAACCTGAGTCTTTGCCTCCACGAGAAGTGCCTTTAGTGAGCATAACCTGGATATATTATTTGCCAGATACATTTATTTACTGTCTATAGGTTGTTGGTTGAAGTCGTATAAATAGGATTGTTGATATGAAGAATAAGAATTCAATGAAAACTGAATTATAATGTCTTTCATAATTCTCATGCCTGGTAAAGTCTTTGGATCTCCATTGCTAATCCGTGTGAGACATCGATTGGGTTACCGTGATAAACAGAAACAACAGCATAACTAGGGCCTTCTTAACGCATGGGCCTACCTAGGCGTTGCCCATGGGTCTCAAGTACATGGAGGCCCAACCGACCCATGGAAATCTACGTATATGAATGTATATGGCGGGTGAAAGTTAAATTTTATTAAAAGTACAAATAAAAATACGCTTAATTCTACTATGCATACTTTAATTCCTAACATTATTTGCATAGGTTAGAAAGAAATGGTGGGGGCCCAGTGGATTACTTTGTCCAGGGGCCTCCGATGCTGTTAAGACGGCCCTGAGCATAACGATAGATCAGACATTTGTAAACTTGCAATAGAAGACTTTACCTGCCACTGCATCCACTGGATCATCTATTTTCAGTTTACAAATGTACCAGGAAGTGAAGTTGAAGGATACACCAGCAATTGCACCCACTATTGGCGCCGCCCATGGCTGCATTATGTTACATCCACCGCAGATTGCTACCTGAAAAGAGAATTAATATGGCCGGTATCTTTCTCTGTCGTTTATCACGTTATTCATAAGCTCTGATTGCCCGCCTGACTAACCACCCGTTCTAGTGATTCCAAAAATGTTTCAGATTACCGTCCCTTTCACTCTCGTTGCATATTCCTACCAACACCAACATTTTTTTTCCCACTTATTTAGTTCCGATTTGCTCCTTCTTCCGTCACCAACCCATGAATCTTCCCAATGTTCACAGCAGGAGTGATACCTATCATTATGGAAACTTCTGATACATTCATGGTTGAGCGGATAGGTGCTCGGTCTAACAATCCAGTGGTACCGGGTTCGAGTCCCAGCTATGGGGACTTTTTTTTTTCTGGTACCTGCCCCACAAGAAAGGCCCAGAGGTTCACCCAGCCTCTAAAAGTGGATACCAGAGAAATCTGGGACGGTAAATACAGCCAGGCGTGATACTGACTACATCACACATTCATGTGCGGAAGGTCTTGGAAATACGGGCCTAACATCGTATCCCTAATATGTCTCTATGGCATGGAAACGGGCATTTTACCTTATATTACCCGATCTATTCCATCTACCCAGACCTGCAGCTACCACTAGGTAAACTATTTTGTGCACACCTTTAAACAAAAAATGGAAAATATTTCTTCGAAATTTTAAATTAAACTTAACAGCTACCTACCAAATTCTTGAACCGTTTATTTCCTAATATACAAAGCAAATCCATCTCTTATACATCCATCTATATGATCTGCCACTTTTCCCTCTTTGTAACATTTTTATCATTCATTTTTTGGAAACTAATTCCACAGTTGACTGGCGCTTGTATGTAAGGCAGGGGTGTGAATAGGGTGAAGTACCTTGGCACATACTCCCTGATCACTACATTAGGGGATGGTATGATTTTAAGTGAATAAATGTGGATAATTTCCTTACCTCGTTTATGCCAAGTGGAATTGTCTGAATTTACGAGGCAATTTATTTCTGTTTGCTCAGGTGGTATTAACCACAGTTACATCTCTGATATGTGATGTAAGTACTTAGGCTAGCCATACATCTCCTACAACTTTATAAAATACATCTCTGATATGTGATGTAAGTACTTAGGCTAGCCGTACGTCTTCTCATACAACTTTATAAAATACATCTCTGATATGTGATGTAAGAACTTAGGCTAGCCATACATCTTCTCATACAACTTTATAAAATACATCTCTGATATGTGATGTAAGAACTTAGGCTAGCCATACATCTTCTCATACAACTTTATAAAATACATCTCTGATATGTGATGTAAGAACTTAGGCTAGCCATACATCTTCTCATACAACTTTATAAAATACATCTCTGATATGTGATGTAAGAACTTAGGCTAGCCATACATCTTCTCATACAACTTTATAAAATACATCTCTGATATGTGATGTAAGAACTTAGGCTAGCCATACATCTTCTCATACAACTTTATAAAATACATCTCTGATATGTGATGTAAGAACTTAGGCTAGCCATACATCTTCTCATACAACTTTATAAAATACATCTCTGATATGTGATGTAAGAACTTAGGCTAGCCATACATCTTCTCATACAACTTTATAAAATACATCTCTGATATGTGATGTAAGAACTTAGGCTAGCCATACATCTTCTCATACAACTTTATAAAATACATCTCTGATATGTGATGTAAGAACTTAGGCTAGCCATACATCTTCTCATACAACTTTATAAAATACATCGAGACAAAAAAAACGCACACAGTTGTTGTTGTTGTTGTTGTTGTTCGTCCATCGTCTTCGATGATGACAACAGATTCATCTTAGTCAAAGTAAGGAGAGGTGTGTCCGTGCGTGACCAGCTAGTCTTATACGAGCTCTAAAAGTTTTGCCACACACGGAACATACATGTCCAGATTCAGTTGTGGGTGCTTGTGCTGCCTTGGCTTTTCTCATTACGTGTTTGTGCTGGGCACTTTCAATTCTTGAGCGCTCTGCTCTCTGAGCACCCAGGGTGGTTAAAGCCCTCCGTGATGGGCAGACTTGTGCTATGGCCTCCCAAGAGTTTATGTCTATCCCGAAGGCTTTGAGCGAGATTTTGAGTGTATCCGCGTAACGCTTTGTTGTTGTTGTTGTTGTTGTTGTTGTTGTTGTTGTTGTTGTTGTTGCCCTCCAGCTTTCCGTTTCTCGTTCAGTGTCCACGCAAACAGTAAAAACACATTTACAAACATAGCACTGAGTTCTAGAATATACCCATATAACCTATGAAACACGTTCAAAAACATTTGCACATTTATGCAAACATAGTCATCGATCCACAGCTGACACGTCAGCGTCAGGTTCGGCAAACCACAGTCGACCAAGACCCTGCCCTATGTCTCCGTCGGTACCCCCCCCCCCCCACTCCCATTCCCCACCCCACCCCCGTTATATGCCTGTAAGGAAAGGGGCTGCCATAATGATGAAGTCTGCTTAAGAAGAATCATACGCCCTCTGCTCTTTAGCTCCACTTCTGCTCTTTAGCTCCACTTCTGCTCTCTAGGTCCACTTCTATTCTCTAGCTCCACTTCTGCTCTTTAGCTCCACTTCTGCTCTTTAGCTCCACTTCTGCTCTTTAGCTCCACTTCTGCTCTCTAGGTCCACTTCTGGTCTTTAGCTCCACCCCTGCTTTTTAGCTCCACCTCATCTCTTTAGCTCCACCTCTGCTCTTTAGCTCCACCTCATCTCTTTAGCCCCACCTCTGCTCTTTAGCCCCACTTATTACTGAAAAAAAATAGCCGCCGTAACACTTCCCAATCCAACACGATTGTGTGCCTCAACATCTTCACCGCATCCACTGCAAAGACCATTGTTCCATGGTGATAAAAGCAGCCGTGTATGTTCATTTTCTCAGATAATATCATTCGCTTGCACATAGAAACATGCTATGAACACGTGGCTGGTTATAAAAGTACTTACCATCCCGGCCAGAGCCCCGTTCATTGTGTTCATGAAGCTCCAGGTTCCACCAAAAATAGGTATTCTGTGGAGTTTTAACGAAATAAAATTACTGGCGGGGCTGCTTACAGTACACTAAATATTTCATTACAGCACAATACAAATTCACAGCATTACTGTAACAGACATTACTTTAACAGACATTACTTTTCTAGTTAATAACTATGCCCACTGAAATACGGTATTGAAAAAAAAAAGCACACGCTGGAAAGAATAACAGGCACATAATAACAATATTTGTAAAAATACAAACAGGTTTCTATAGTCTAACAACAGCCTGTCTTAAATGTAAACTCACTGAAAGTACGGGGAATAACAGGAGAATAACAATAAAATAACAACAGAATATTGGGAGTGAAGACTTGTCCGATGTGGCGGTCGGGCCACACGTAGTCGACTGTTTGCGTCAGGATTGCGAGCCACTGCTGATGAAGACCCTATCTCACCTGTCCGTTAATGCCTCCAATAGTAGGTCCAGTCTGGCTAACGGGACCAGGTTCGAGATAATCCCGTGGTGATGGATTCTGCTAAAGAAGGATTATAGTTTTCCCTGCCTTTTACCTCCACTTAGTGCCCAATAAAAACTGGAGGGGTGTAACCTTACTATCAGTTGATCAAAGGTGTTTTGTAAAGTGATTCTGAATAGAATTAAGGATGTAGTTGATTCTGCAATGAGAGAAGAACAAGCAGGATTTCGAAAAGGGAGAAGCTGTCTCGACCAGATATTTCCTCTGAGAGTAATACTTGAAAAACATTTTGAAAAGCAGAAGCCATTAAACCTGAACTTCATAGGCTTTAAAAAGGCATTTGATAGCATACATAGAGATTCACTGTGGAGAATTTTAATACTATATGGAATTGTCTAAATTATCTAAAATTGTCAATATCATTAGAGATCTCTACAACAGATATGTTTGTGCAGTCAAGACAGAAGAAAGAATGAGTGAGTGGTTCCAGATTGAGACAGGCGTGAAACAAGGATGTATATTATCTCCCTTGCTTTTTGGAATTGCCATATACTTTATAATGAAAAGATGCTGTACAGGTAAAACCGGCATTGATTGGGTACAGGGGATCTAAATAGAAGATCTTGATTTTGCAGATAACATAACTCTTATCAGTGACAATGTGAAATAGATGCAGGAAAAAACAGATTCCCTGTCTTCCTTGGCTAGTAAAATAGGTCTTGAAATTAACAAAGACAAAACAAAAATATTGAAACTTCTCATTAATCAAGAAGGAAAAATATACGTAGAAGGAACAGCTGTTGATGAAGTAAACCAATCTGCATACCTTGGCAGCTACACAGACCAGGATGGTGACACCAAGAAAGAAGTTAGAAATAGGATTGCAAAACCAGCATTTTCCTTAAAAAATCTTGAGAACATACAGAATTCAAAAGTTATAAACACAGGACCCAAGTTAAGATTATTCAATTCAAATGTGATATCCACCCTCATTTATGCATGCGAAAGCTGGAAATCAACTAAAGAAATAGGCAAGAAATAGACAAATGTCTCAGGAAAATACTTGGTATAAACTGGAATGAGTTTAAGAACAACACAGAGATAAAGCAGATGAGCAAACAACAACCTGTCTCATGGATGATCAGAAAAAGAAGATGGACATATGTAGGCCATGTGATGAGAATAAACAATCAGAGAATACCAAAATAAACTATCAGGTGGAGCACAACAGACCGAAGAAAAGGAGGTCGACCACGTGAAACTGTAAAGAGGACATTGTTAAGAGAAGCCATTTTAGTGGGCATAACATCCCTATATGAGGTTGAAATACTCGCCGAGGACCAAGGACTTGGTGGACAACTATGCGACTTCTATGTGACGTTTAACGGCACGGGAAGGATGTAAGATGTAAGTGTCTAATAAAACATTGCCTTCTGAAACATACTCCCCATTCTATATGATGCAGTTCCACATCATCTTGGCTTCGACTGCATAGACCATCTGGCTTGCAGTTTCAGGAAAAAAATAGAATGTTGAAAGAAGAGTTTGTACACGACCAGAAACATACAGCATTAAGAGGCGGAAATTAGAAGCGTGAGGTAATTGTATTTTTAGCTTTAAAAGTCTCGTAGATAAAGAAAGAAAACGGGGAATATTATAGTAAAAGCGTGGTTAATACGTAACACTAAGAATCATCATCTTCATAATCATCATCATCATCATCATCGTCGCTTTTCATTCCCTTGAGAGCATAGGCCATGGATAACGGCTCTCCAGTCATCCCTGTTCTTGGAATTATTCTCTTCCTGTCATAATTTCTCTTCCCCAAGTAAGTCTAGGTCTTCCTCGTTTTCTGTTTCATTGAAGATTCCATGTCAGTACCTGTCTTGCTATGCTGCTGTCGTGTTTCCTCAGAGTATGGCCAATCCACCTCCGCTTCCTAGACACGATATGTAGGTTCATGGGTTCTCATCCTGACCTTTCCCAGACCTTCTCGTTCCTGATCTTGTCCTGCCAAATAATGTTTAAAATCCTCCTCAAGCAGTAGTTCATGAATGTTTGTATCCTCTGTTGTAATCTCTTGGTCATAACCCATGTCTCCAAACCATATAGCAGTACAGTCTTTATGTTTGTATTGAAAAGCCTAAGTTTGGTTCTTGTTTTGATTTGACCATATGTTGCCACTTCCACATTAAGAATGCATGAGGAGAAAGTCTCCGCCCACTGCTGGACTTAAAGAAGGTAAATAACCGTTAAAACAAATTGCCATTTATTATTTCCCTTCTCAGCCTCCTTAAAGTTCTAGGTCATTTCAAGTCGCCAAATTTAACATTCATTTTTTTTTTCACTCTGATGAAAATCTTCCTAAACTGTTCTACTGTAAACGAGTTTTATTGCAGTGTGATTTGACCGACTCCAACTGCAAGTTTTAGTGACTGGTACCCGCCACATCTGCAAACTAAGAGTGCAAATTTATGAAAAAGGAACGGGAGAACAAGACGCGGAGCTCACGTTGAATGGGTTTGCGATCGGTGACCTATAGCTGACTGGTTGTGCCGTGTTTTAGAACCTTAGCCAGTCAAGACCGTGTTCTACCTCTCAGTGTTGTAGAACCATAGCCAGTCAAGACCGTGTTCTACCTCTCAGTGTTGTAGAACCATAGCCAGTCAAGACCGTGTTCTACCTCTCAGTGTTGTAGAACCATAGCCAGTCAAGACCCTGTTCTACTTCTCAGTGTTGTAGAACCATAGCCAGTCAAGACCGTGTTCTACCTCTCAGTGTTGTAGAACCATAGCCAGTCAAGACCGTGTTCTACCTCTCAGTGTTGTAGAACCATAGCCAGTCAAGACCCTGTTCTACCTCCCAATGTTGTCCTTTGAAGAAAAAAAAAAAGACAGCAGTCTGGCCAAGACAAGGAGCTCAATGGGAAGACGAGTCCAGTCATAAAAATATGTCCAGTCGAAGTGAAGTGTGTTGGGACGAAAGTCATACAGCAACCGACTCAGTTTTTGAGTGCGAACATCGATAAAGAAGATCAAAAAGAAACATTCATAAAATTAGTGTCAAATTCACACACACACACACACACACACACACACACACACACACACATACACACACACACACGCACACACAGACACACACATATATACACACACAAATATATGTACAGGATATCAAAACTCCGAACATTTACCTCCGAATAGCGAGTGACACAATGGCTGCAGTGCTTCCAGAGATGACCGTATTGACAACAGCCAAGCCGATTATCTCCCCATCTCCTTCGTTAGAAACCGTCAGTTGTGAGCCTCCATTGAAAGCCAAGAAGCCGAAGCAAAGGATGAAACCACCCAAAGCTGTAAGCTGTGACCAGAAGGGAAGTGATCAGCTCTCAATGAACAAAAAGTGTCATTAAAAAAAAAGGTGGTGGGGGGGGGGGGGGGGGGGGGGAGAGACCAGTTCTGAATGAATACAAAGTGTCATCAAAAAGAGGGGAAGAGATCTGTTCTAAATGAATATAACGTGTCACCAAAAAGTGGGGAAAATATCAGTTCTAAATGAATACAAAGTGTCATCCAAAGGAGTGGAAAATATCAGTTCTAAATGAATACAAAATGTAATCAAAAAGAGGGAAGGAGATCAATTCTAACTGAATAGAAACTGTCATCAAAAAGAGGGGAAGAGATCGATTCTAAATGAATACAAAGTATTAACAAAAAGAGGGGAGGAGATCAATTCTAAATGAATACAAAATGTCATTTAAAAAAAAAGCAATGTTTACACAGTGTTAGTACAAAGTGGTGGATCACGAAAGATCAGCCCGGCCTATGGGTTACACTGTAAGTTTTCCAAGTTTCAACAAATGACAAGGCCATCACAAAATACGCCAAGCGGGGCTGTTTTTTGTTTGTTTGTTTGTTTGTTTTGGTCCACCCTGTAGGTACAATATTATTTTTCTAATACATATTTGCAGTAACCTTTAGATGTAACCAAAGAACTGCATCTATCTCGGACACAACATTAGTATTAGTGTTTGTTGTTTCTCTGTGCTTTATAAGAAATATTATAAGAGGTACTTGTGAGAGGAGGGAAAGTAGGCAGGTCAACATGATCAGTGCAGCATAGTAAATTAGGCTGATACATTTAAAACAACACCGCCACCCCACCCTCCTCTTCTCACATTATTAGGAAAGAAAGGCTCTGAAGTGCAGAAAATGGCCTCATCTGCCTCAACAACCAGCATCTCAAAGCCCACCATGAAACTATCGCTGTTTTTAACTCTAAAAAAGAGAGGAAAATACTTCACAATCCTACAGACTATTCTTGTAGCGGAGTCTTAACTATATGAGGCAACCGTGTGAACAGACACGTGACTTATACCTGGGCTCCATAGACTCATAGGAGACCACGAAAGGTCATACTGGGACTGTGTACCATGTGTAGATTTTAATTTGCTTACAAAATAATTTTGTAAATAACGACAAAAACAAAAACAAAAAAACCACCGTTTGTTAACGTTAATGTCAAGTTGCATCGACTATCATTGTTACCCTGGAGGGGGGGGGGGTCTGTGGTGAGCAACAAAAACATTAGTAAACACAGTAAATAAAATCTCTTACCGGTAGAGAATGCCATCTGAGCTGAAGGGTCGTTTTACTTTCACGATGAAAGCGCCCGTAACGTGGACCAAGAATCAGAGCCCCGACTAAAGCTGCCGTCCCTCCAACGCAATGGACCACTCCGCTCCCAGCGAAATCCTGAAATGTTGAGTAATTTTGAAATCAGTATTCTCCCCTTTCATCTATGTAACATCGCTGATAATCTGCGAATGGATGCATCATCAGCAGCAGGGCATCTTCCTTACAACAGAGAGGCCTGTAGGAGAGTTGTGAGGGAGGCAAAGTTCCGCAAGGGACATGCAAATGGCTGATCTATGTAAATATGATCATTTGTTATTTTGTTTTGTTTCTGTTCTAGTTCACGTTTTTTTTCTCTTCTAACTAATTCTCACGACAATATTTCGCACCTCTTTCTCTGTTGTTTTGAGAAAACTCGTAGACATATACAGAATATTTAACGGGACAATTTTACATTCATAAAAATTGATGCCTGTCTCATCGGTGATCTCACTCACTCACTCACTCACTCACTCACTCACACATACATACATACATACATACATACATACATACATAAAAATGGAGATGGACATAATGAGAAGAAACAATCAGAGAATCCCAAAACAAGCTGTCAATTAGGACACAACAGGATAAAGAAAAAAAACTCGACCACGTGAAATCCTAAAGAGGACACTGGCTAGAGAGGCTAAATTTAGTGGGCGTAACATCCCTTGGCGAGGTTGAAAAGTTCGCCGAAAACAGAAAAGCTTGGAGAACTACCACACGAATCATATGTGACGTTTAACGGCACGGGAACGATGTAAGATGTAGGATTGAGATCGTTGCTTTGTTTTTACTTCCAGATTCTTCCAAAAGAAAAGAAAAAACAAAACATAATACTAAAATGTCATAGAGACAACTAGGGGAACTGGTCTTAGCATTCACGCTGACCTGTAGGAGCATACATAAGACGACATGGTCAGTATCGCACCTGGTCACCATTTCCTTCTCCAGTTCCAGAAAGAGCCGGGGTACCCATTTCCGCAGCTGGGTCTGGACTCCCCTTACCCACCCAACTCCAGCTGGACTTGAACATCAACCACGTCGTGATAGATGAGCGCACCTTGTCACACCTGTTCCATCAGACAGTTCAACAAACCTTTTTTACCATTTGTACCTTCTACTTGCAGCAGTATAAACCGGTGGCTTCTATGACTAAGACAGAACTAATACAAATTCAAAAACCAAATACACAGGGGAAAAAAAAAGAAAAACTATGACTTACATGATAATACACTTTCTCCATGGCTCCGTTTATGTCATATTCCATACCTTTGGCTAACCATCCGTCAGGATGCCACACCCAGTGGGTCACGACCGGGTAAATGAACGCTGAATGAAGAAGTACACATTTCATTACATAAGGGCATATAGAAGTAATCAGGACTCCAAAAAGGGACAAGACGGTTGTGAGAACTATGAAAGAAGGGAGAGAAGTGTATATATTTACATACGTTCACCTTTTTTTCTGCTTATCTCCCTGGAATTACTAATCTTTCTAGCAGTCGATAAACTGAAGGTACCATTGTATTTGATGGGGAAATGCATTATAGCGGCTTACTTAAGGAACAAGAATGGTCTTGGATGGGGGGAGCTTTCATAGACTGCATAGCAGGTAAACCATAGAAGGTAAACAAACATCTATTATATTTTATGGGGAGGTGCAACAGTTTTGTTGTATGTGTTATTTCCCCTGTTAAACGTGTGAGTGAGTTGAACATTACAGGCTTTGTCATTTCAGTTTTGTTATTTCAGTTTTGATCATGTTTGTCCTATGTGCAACGTATTCGTCATATCTGAAGCAGAAAGCCTGGAACAGAAAGAAAGTTATGAACATAATGTCAAATGGGCCATGTGTTCTTAACACTTTACAAAGAAAATTCAATCTCTAACCTCTAATAAACGTACCATTACTCTGATGCAGTGGGGCATATGTCCACACGGGAACAAAAATGGGAGAGGGGGGCAATATGAATATTTTGGGAGCAGTTAGAATATACAAACATTATACTTCCTCACAATCTGGTTGACTACTATGCTGCGGGGGGTTGGGGTCGGGGGGGGGGGGGTGGTGCGAATCAAAGTCACGCAGACATGGACTGGGAAACTCTGCTCTACAAGTAATCATTTTCTTATAACCATATTTATTTTTAGAAACAAGATTGAAAAGATATTACTAAGAGAATAGATAGAGAAGATATTCGGGATGATATAAAATATATATTTTTTAAATTCTTTTCATTCACTCAATATTAATGCAGTTCGTGTACATAGTCTTCGCGTTTTGTATTTCTGTAATGGTATTTTTATTTTGAGTATTTTTGCTCTCTGAATACTCGACAGTACATCATAATTTTAATATTCACATCACTAAAGTTTAAGGCTGTGAATATACTAGACTACCATGACATCTCATCGAAAATACTACCCTACATCAACAATGCATCACGCTGAGAATACCAGCCTACGTCATTATTGCATCATGCTGAGACTACTGTCCCACATCACCACCACAATTCACTGAGACTAATGTCCCACATCACCACCACAACTCACTGAGAATATTGTCCTACATCACCACCACAACTCACTGAAACTACTGTCTCACATCACCACCACAACTCACCGAGACTACTGTCCCACCTCACCACCACAACTCACTGAGACTACTGTCCCACATCACCACCACAACTCACTGAGACTACTGTCCCACATCACCACCACAACTCACTGAGACTACTGTCCCACATCACCACCACAATTCACTGAGACTACTGTTCCACATCACCAGCACAACTCACTGAAACTACTGTCCCACATCACCACCACAACTCACTGAGACTACTGTCCTACATCACCAGCACAACTCACTGAGAGTGCCATCCAAGAACTCACACAGAAAGTACTATTTTACATCGCGAACACCCCATATCTTCTTTTGTACCAAACTATATGCTATGGTCAAACTCTCTGGTATCCGACCTGTAAGCCCCTCCCTTTTCTCTCACCACAACCACCACTCACTTATTACCCACTTACACGTGATCCCAAAACTATAAACGAAGTAGGCCACCATTTCACATCGCTCAGCAACAGCTCCGGACACAATAGTTGCAGCCGTGGCCGCGAAGACATACTGGAAGAAAAAGAACGCCATTTTGCTTTTCGGTAGCCATGACGACGAGAAATTATGCCAGCCAATGAAACCGTTGCCTTCACCGAAAGCGAATGCGTAGCCGAGGGTCCAGTACGCTACGCCTGAAACAACTGGGGAAATACAAACAAAGATGCTGCTGTTTAATAACTATATAGCATACACTATTTGCATTATTATACAACTAAAACACACAACTAATGAAACAGTCAAGAAATTATACTCTTTTGAAAACAAATGCCTCGTGAAAATACACTGTATAAAATGGAAAGAATTCAAGAAACAACGCATAGTTAAGACAGATGAGCAAACAACAACCTGTCTCATGGGTGATCAAAAAAAGAAGATGGACATATATCGGCCACGTGATGAGAAGAAACAGAGAATCCTTGAACAAGCTGTCAAGTGAAACACAACAGGCTGAAGAAAAAGAGGTCGACCACGTGAAACTCTAAAAAGGACATTGCTAAGAGAGGCCAGTTTAGTGGGCATAAGATCCCTTGGTGAGGTTGAAAAGCTCGCCGAAAACAGGAAAACTTGGCGAACTACCCTGTGTGATGTTTAACGGCAAGGGAAGATATATAATTATTACGACAGGAGAAAGAGTACTCAAGCTGAATAAGACAGCGGTCAGCGATCCATAGTTGACTGCCTCAGGGTCGGCCAATCATAGCCGGAAAAGACAGGGTATTCCTCTCCGCAGTGGTGTCCCCCTAGAAGCAGACGGTAATCCGACAGAACGACCAGGGATCGCCCTTGAACTTGAACCAGGTCTTTTGGCCGAGCAGAAGTTGATGTGTCAGGCCGCGAGCATAACGGCGACGCAAAGCAACCAACACCTTTCTTAAGGTGAGAAACATCTTCAGAACAAAGAGTAAAACGAATACAGAAAAGAATCGATGAACAAAATAATTTTAAACTCCATTGGAAGGCGTGTTCTAGTAAGAAAAGCACTTGTAATCCACAATTCTTTACACGAAGACACAGCAGAGTAACAGATCTAGTAGTAGCAGTTGTACATGCTGACAAGGAACATGACCGATAAAAAATATTTAAACATATGTATATCTTATCTATATGCTCTATTATGTCACATCTAAACTTGACTGCCTCTGTTTTAACAATATATGTTAACAAAAGAACGCTTATCTGACCTGACATTTTTCAAATGTTTTGCTTGTCATATATTCATATATGTTCTTCCAAATATTCTGTCAAAAATACTCTCGCTCCGTGGCGGGAACACGCTGATGGCAGCTGACAGATGGTGGGGGGGGGGGGAACACGCTGATGGCAGCTGACAGATGGTGGGGGGGGGGGAGGGGAAGACGCTGTCAGATTAGGCGACCAGCGACCCACAGAATTGGAAAATATCAACCTATAAAACAAGGGGTGCGACAAGGATGTGTACTATCTCCGTACTTTTTTTCTCTGTACAGCGAGAATATTCTAAGAACAATCATCACAGAACCAGGCATAAAAATTGGAGGATGCAATATCAACAACCTTCGGTATGCTGACGACACAGTACTGATAGCTGAGAACCAACAAGACCTGCAAAATCTCTTGGATAAAGTCGCCAAAGAAAGTGAACAGAAAGGCCTTACTTTGAACATCAAAAAGACAGAGACTATGGTTATATCTAAAAACAGAATCCACCAGCATGCTGTATTAAATTAAACGGAACCATTCTAAAGCAGGTGCAGAAATTCAAATACCTTGGAGCAGTAATAACTTCAGATGGGAAATGCAGAACAGAAATTAGGAACAGAATAGGCCAAGCAAAGATTGCATTTCAGAGAATGAGAAACATATTAGCTAACACATCTTTATCAATGAATGTTAGAAAACGAGTCCTAAAATGCTATATTGAACCTATCTTGTTATATGGAAGTGAATCATGGACAATAGGCAAGTCTGCACAAAAATCATTGGAAGCAGCAGAAATGTGGTTTATTAGAAGAATGTTGCGAATCCCCTGGACAGCAAAAATAACTAATGAAGAATGTATGAGAAGAGCTGGAGAGATAAAAAACCTTGTCAAAAAGATAAGAGAGAGACAATGTACTTTCATAGGACATGCAATGAGAAGAGGGGGCATTGAAAATGCAGAAAAACAGGAAAAATAGAAGGAAGAAGATCAAGAGGAAGACCAAGAGAAATGATACTAGACAGTCTGACGGGATGGTGTGAGAGGAGATCACCAACTGAGCTGATGGCCTGCATGAAGGATCGGGTACTCTGGAGAAGCGTAATAGCCAACGCCAGTCGGCACGGCACCTGATGATGATGATGATGACGACCCACAGCTGATATGTTAACGTCAATGTTAGCGACCCACAGCTGATATGTTGACGTCAGTGTTAGCGACACACAGCTGATATGTTAACGTCAATGTTAGCGACCCACAGCTGATATGTTGACGTCAGTGTTAGCGACCCACAGCTGATATGTTAACGTCAATGTTAGCGACCCACAGCTGATATGTTAACGTCAGTGTTAGCGACACACAGCTGATATGTTGACGTCAGTGTTAGCGACACACAGCTGATATGTTAACGTCAATGTTAGCGACCCACAGCTGATATGTTGACGTCAGTGTTAGCGACACACAGCTGATATGTTGACGTCAGTGTTAGCGACCCACAGCTGATATGTTAACGTCAATGTTAGCGACCCACAGCTGATATGTTAACGTCAATGTTAGCGACACACAGCTGATATGTTAACGTCAATGTTAGCGACCCACAGCTGATATGTTGACGTCAGTGTTAGCGACCCACAGCTGATATGTTAACGTCAATGTTAGCGACCCACAGCTGATATGTTAACGTCAGTGTTAGCGACACACAGCTGATATGTTGACGTCAGTGTTAGCGACCCACAGCTGATATGTTAACGTCAATGTTAGCGACCCACAGCTGATATGTTGACGTCAGTGTTAGCGACACACAGCTGATATGTTAACGTCAGTGTTAGCGAACCATAGCTGACCAAGACACTGTCCCACTTCTCCGGTGGTACCCACTGTAACAGGCCTAGCCTGGCTAAGGGGTAGGGATCGCCACAAAGTCCCCATGGTGGCGGAGTCTGCTAAAAGAAGCATTGCACACTCCCTGCTTTTCAGCTGTACTCCAGGACTGAAAAAGTAGCTGCCATAACCCGCTCCCACGACGATACGATGCTGTACCTCAATATTTCTACAGCATCGACTGCAAAGAACACGAGCTCGCAGTTGCAGGGAGATAGTACAAGCTGACAGGAACAGTTTAGGGACCTGCTACGAAGCATCAGTCACCGAGGTGCACCATAGCTTTGATCTACTATCTTCAGAATTATTAACACTACAAACGTTAGGCCAGTAACTGAGGTAAAATGATATGAATTTAGGATAACTATTTTAAAGCATCATAAACACTTAAGGAACTCAATATACTTTTATTAGAAGGTAGAAGTACTTATAGGAACTGAATAATTTGGTTTTTTTTCGTTTTTTTTTTTGTTTGTTGAGAAGCTAGAAGTACTTACAGGAGCTCAGTATAGTCTTTATGAGAAGGTAGAATTCAACATGGTCTTTATGTGAAGTTAGTACTTACGGAAATCCAGCATATGTTCTTTAAGAGAATATAGAAGTACTTACAGGAATCCAGCATGTTCTTTATGATAAGGTTGGTAGAGAAGATAGAAGTACTTACAGGAATCCGTCATGTTCTTTATGATAAGGTTGGTAGAGAAGATAGAAGTACTTACAGGAATCCGTCATGTTCTTTATGATAAGGTTGGTAGAGAAGATAGAAGTACTTGCAGGAATCCAGCATGTTCTTTATGATAAGATTGGTAGAGAAGATAGAAGTACTTACAGGAATCCAGCATGTTTTTTATGATAAGATTGGTAGAGAAGATAGAAGTACTTACAGGAATCCAGCATGTTCTTTATGATAAGGTTGGTCGTGTTCTTACTTCTAACACTGCCTGCCTCCAGGAACGCGAACCCTGTCTGCATCACTGATCATAGAAAGGAACATAATTAGATTATACAACGATATAGTAGCTTATATTGAGATATGGAAAGTATAGGTAGGTAAAGGTAACCCTGTCATGCCTTAGAGGCACATAGGGATATGGTGTTAATGCCCATATTTTCCTTGACCTGTCAGCACACTAGAGGGTGATGTGGTCAGTATCACGCCTGGCTGCCTTTCCTCCCCCAACTCCAGAAGAAGTCGGGTACCCATTTCTACAGCTGGGTGACTGGGGTGCCGCCGGCCGGATTCGAACCCCCGACCTTCGCCATGAGAGACTAGTGCACTAACCATGGAAAGTATAGTAGTGTTTATATACGTGTAAAACAGATATCTTGAATCTAGGAATTAGCATCATCTCACTCGGAGAGCACCCATACATGCTCTGCTGTCTGTTTTAGTAACCACCCAAGAGCATGAACACTAAGTGTGCCAGTCAGGCTGTTGGTTCTGGCAAACCTCGAATTCTATCATCCAATAACCCGGTTCTCCTCCTCCCTCCTCCTTACACCTCTATATTCCATCCCCTGTAGATATACTTTATCAGAGCATGCCAGTTCCTCCTCCTGCACCAGTTCCTCTGCCACTGACTTCAGAATATCAGTCCTGTCCATACGGACCATATCTGTTACAATAGCATTACGAGCAACATGATCGGCTGCCTTCTTGCCTCTAACTCCCGCCTGCCTTCTTGCCTCTAACTCCCGTCTGTCTTCTTGCCTCTAACTCCCGACTGCCTTTTTGCCTCTAACTCCTGCCTGCCTTCTTGCCTCTAACTCCCGCCTGCCTTCTTGCCTCTCACTCCCGCCTGCATTCCTGCCTCTCACTCCCGCCTGCCTTCTTGCCTCTAACTCCCGCCTGCCTTCTTGCCTCTAACTCCCGCCTGCATTCTTGCCTCTAACTCCCGCCTGCCTTTTTGCCTCTAACTCCCGCCTGCCTTCTTGTCTCTAACTCCCGCCTGCCTTCTTGCCTCTAACTCCCGCCTGCCTTCTTGCCTCTAACTCCCGCCTGCCTTCTTGCCTCTAACTCCCGCCTGCCTTCTTGCCTCTAACTCCCGCCTGCCTTCTTGCCTCTAACTCCCGCCTGCCTTCTTGTCTCTAACTCCCGCCTGCCTTCTTGCCTCTAACTTCCGCCTGCCTTCTTGCCTCTAACTCCCGCCTGCCTTCTTGTCTCTAACTCCCGTCTGCCTTCTTGCCTTTAACTCCCGCCTGCCTTCTTGTCTTTAACTCCCGCCTGGCTTCTTGTCTCTAACTCCCGCCTGCCTTCTTGCCTCTAACTCCCGCCTGCCTTCTTGCCTCTAACTCCCGCCTGCCTTCTTGTCTCTCACTCCCGCCTGTCTTCTTGCCTCTAACTCCCGCCTGCCTTCTTGCCTCTAACTCCCGCCTGCCTTCTTGCCTCTAACTCCCGCCTGCCTTCTTGTCTCTAACTCCCGGCTGCCTTCTTGCCTCTAACTCCCGCCTGCCTTCTTGCCTCTAACTCCCGTCTGTCTTCTTGCCTCTAACTCCCGACTGCCTTTTTGCCTCTAACTCCTGCCTGCCTTCTTGCCTCTAACTCCCGCCTGCCTTCTTGCCTCTCACTCCCGCCTGCATTCCTGCCTCTCACTCCCGCCTGCCTTCTTGCCTCTAACTCCCGCCTGCCTTCTTGCCTCTAACTCCCGCCTGCATTCTTGCCTCTAACTCCCGCCTGCCTTTTTGCCTCTAACTCCCGCCTGCCTTCTTCTCTCTAACTCCCGCCTGCCTTCTTGCCTCTAACTCCCGCCTGCCTTCTTGCCTCTAACTCCCGCCTGCCTTCTTGCCTCTAACTCCCGCCTGCCTTCTTGCCTCTAACTCCCGCCTGCCTTCTTGCCTCTAACTCCCGACTGCCTTTTTGCCTCTAACTCCCGCCTGCCTTCTTGCCTCTAACTTCCGCCTGCCTTCTTGCCTCTAACTCCCGCCTGCCTTCTTGTCTCTAACTCCCGTCTGCCTTCTTGCCTTTAACTCCCGCCTGCCTTCTTGTCTTTAACTCCCGCCTGGCTTCTTGTCTCTAACTCCCGCCTGCCTTCTTGCCTCTAACTCCCGCCTGCCTTCTTGCCTCTAACTCCCGCCTGCCTTCTTGTCTCTCACTCCCGCCTGTCTTCTTGCCTCTAACTCCCGCCTGCCTTCTTGCCTCTAACTCCCGCCTGCCTTCTTGCCTCTAACTCCCGCCTGCCTTCTTGTCTCTAACTCCCGCCTGCCTTCTTGCCTCTAACTTCCGCCTGCCTTCTTGCCTCTAACTCCCGCCTGCCTTCTTGTCTCTAACTCCCGTCTGCCTTCTTGCCTTTAACTCCCGCCTGCCTTCTTGTCTTTAACTCCCGCCTGGCTTCTTGTCTCTAACTCCCGCCTGCCTTCTTGCCTCTAACTCCCGTCTGTCTTCTTGCCTCTAACTCCCGACTGCCTTTTTGCCTCTAACTCCTGCCTGCCTTCTTGCCTCTAACTCCCGCCTGCCTTCTTGCCTCTCACTCCCGCCTGCCTTCTTGTCTCTCACTCCCGCCTGTCTTCTTGCCTCTAACTCCCGCCTGCCTTCTTGCCTCTAACTCCCGCCTGTCTTCTTGCCTCTAACTCCCGCCTGCCTTCTTGTCTCTCACTCCCGCCTGCCCTGGGCAAGATATCCACCTCAACCTGGGTGACACTGGAAGAGCTGAACCTATTTATGACGTAGCAAACCCTTCTCTGTCTTTTTATGTAAATAAAACATATACATAATTATACACTACAGATAGGATAATTCAGCCGTTTACACTGATACTTATGTATAAGTGAGGAAAAAATGGAAGAAGTGGAAAGTTTTGAATATCTTGGATCATTACTAACTAATAATGGAGACACAATGAGGGAAATTGAAAGGAGGACATCTATCGCTCTTCGAAAAGTAAAACAACTAAAGAAGCTGTGGAGAGGAACAGACAGAACTTCAAAAATAAGATTTTTAAGGGTATGCATCTTTCCCATCGCAGCATATGTTTATGAGACCTGGTCACTTAACAAAACAGCTGAGAAACACATAAATGCCTTTGAATGTAAATGCTACAAAAAGGGTTCTTCAAATAGCATGGACACAAAAAAGAATAAATATATCCATACTATAAAAACTTAATATTGAAGAAGGCTGGCTAGTAAAGAGGATTAAACAGAGAAAACTTAAGTATTTGGATACATTAAACGTCATGATAATCTAGAGAAGGGTACATAATGGGAAAAAGAAAGAAATGATGACCAAGGCGATGATGGCTGCAAGACATCGTTAGTAATCTGCAAACGGATGCATCAGCAGCAGGCCATCTTGCTTACAACCGAGAGGTCTACAGGAAAGCTGTTAGGGAGGCAAAGTTCCGCAAAGGACATGCAAATGACTGACTGACTGACACTGACGGTATAATTGGAGCCTTTCATTGCAAAATTTACGTAAAAACTAGAATTTTCTTTAACTCTTTCGTTCGTGAATTAATTTCTGTGCTCTGCCAGAATACATTTTGATGAGAAGTATTCGTTAACTAGAGGGAAGTTACTCTGTAATTTAAAAATATAGACCGTGTTGGAAATTTCGCTACTTTTGGTTTTGCTTATGCTTTGCCTATATATTGCTCTGAGCTTTGATATCTGTGAGATCTACCAACCCTGCCAGTGTCGTTTTGGAGTTAAAGAGTTAATAGCTAATAACGCTAGCGCCAAAGTACAAACACATCACAAACTTACGTAAAAAGAACACGTAACAACAAAATCTCCCACCCAGCTCCGCGCTATTAGTGCCAAACACGGACACTAACAGTTGAACTAGAAGGAACTTAGTTAGCCACAGAAACGAGATGATTAAGGTGAATACTAATCCTAAAAAAGACGATACAGTATCGGTATCAGAAACGACATCATCAGGGTAAAGACTGGAGTAACACCAGTAGTACATCACATCCAGAAACAAAAACGTTACACGACAACAAAAGATAGTACAGTTTCTATTCGCTGACGAGTGTAGTTATTACCTGCTGTTTCTAGTGAGAGACATGAACTCACAAGCTGTTGCTGTTAATGTGCATATGTGTTCATTACCCGCTGCTGTTAATGTGGGTGCGTGTTCAGTACTACTAGCGTGGGAGTGTACTTATCTCCTGCTACTAGCGTGGGAGTGTACTTATCTCCTGCTACTAGCGTGGGAGTGTAGTTATCTCCTGCTACTAGCGTAGGAGTGTACTTATCTCCTGCTACTAGCGTGGGAGTGTACTTATCTCCTGCTACTAGCGTGGGAGTGTAGTTATCTCCTGCTACTAGCGTGGGAGTGTACTTATCTCCTGCTACTAGCATGGGAGTGTACTTATCTCCTGCTACTAGCGTGGGAGTGTAGTTATCTCCTGCTACTAGCGTGGGAGTGAAGTTATCTCCTGCTACTAGCGTGGGAGTGTACTTATCTCCTGCTGCTAGCGTGGGACTGTACTTATCACCTGCTGCTAGGGTGGGAATGTACTTATCTCCTGCTGCTAGCGTGGGAGTGTACTTATCTCCTGCTACTAGCGTGGGAGTGTAGTTATCTCCTGCTACTAGCGTGGGAGTGTAGTTATCTCCTGCTACTAGCGTGGGAGTGTACTTATCTCCTGCTACTAGCGTGGGAGTGTACTTATCTCCTGCTACTAGCGTGGGACTGTACTTGTCTCCTGCTGCTAGGGTGGGAATGTACTCGCTATCTTCTCCCGCTAGTGTGGAAGTGTACTCATTAATTTTCTCCTGCTAGCTTGGGAGTGTATTCATTATCTTCTCCTGCTAGTGTGGGAGTGTACTCATTATCTCTTGCGGCTAGCGTGAGAGTGTATTCATTATCTTCTTCTGCTAGTGTGGGAGTGTACTCATTATCTCTTGCGGCTAGCGTGAGAGTGTATTCATTATCTTCTCCTGCTAGTGTGGGAATGTGCTCATTATCTCTTGCGGCTAGCGTGAGAGTGCGCTCATTATCTTCTCCTGCTAGCTTGGGAGTGTAATCATTATCTCTGCGGCTAGCGTGAGAATGTACTCATTATCTCCTGTTGCTATCGTGGGAGTGTACTTACTGAGAACGAATATTCCCATGATCACAAGGAAGACCTCGTCCAAGGAAGCCTTCAGAGAACTCATCTCCTCCGCCAAGTTAACGAGCTGGTCCGTGCTGTTCAGAGACATTGTGCTGGGAGCAGTCTGTGACTATCTATAGCTGTGAAACAGAGACGATACAGACGGTACATTATGGTGTACCTACAGATGTAATAGAGATATTTGTGGTTTCATAATCCACAGATGTAATACCTCGATGACTTACTTGTATAAAGGATTATATTAAATATGATACTTAGGTGATACAAGAGGATGTCCTACCTATGACTTAGGTGATACAAGAGGATGTTCTACCTATATAACACACAAATGAAACATGAAGGAAGATGCCCTACAGGTGTAATAAACAGATGAGACTTACAGAATGATCTAGTGGTGTAAAATGAAAATGACATGTGAAGGATGGTCTATAGATATTCGAGGGTCATACCGAAAGTCGTGAGCAAATTTTTTTAAATAAAATTTATATATAGAGAGAATATAAATGTATCACCTTAACCTCCAACCTTTTCTTCACTTTTCAACACAATCTCCATTTCTCTGCACACATTTTTCCCATCGCTCTGCACGTTTGAAAATACCTTCCCGGTAGAATTCCGTTCCAGCTGACCGACGGCACAGACGCACTGCTTTATGGACGTTCTCTCCCGTGGGACCCAGAGGGCACAAACTTTTCTATAGCCTAGTGTTTCAATCATTTCCCGTACTGCATTGTGTCCTATTCCAAGATTTACAGCGATTTCAGATACTGTGACACGTCTGTCTTCTTTAATGATGTCGTCAACACTTTCCACGTTGCGTTCAGTGGAGGCAGTCCGAGGGCGACAGCTGTGAGGCATATCTTGGATGCTCGTGTTTCCATCTTTGAAATGTTTCACTCACCTCCGAAACTTGCTAGCAGCCATACACATATCTCCATAAGCAAGTTGAAGTCTTTAGTGAATTTCAACAGCGGGGATTTCCTCTTTAACGAGGAACTCAATAATAGTATGTTGACAAAATGAAACTTCAGCACCCAGCATTTTGTTTATGCTCCGCGTGGTCACGTGACACAGGACGTTTACATCATGTAACCTCTACATGAAATGCAAAGGATGCACTTAAGGTGATACATTTATATTTTCTCTATATATAAATTATGATTTTAAAAAAAACATTTTCTCACGACTTTCGGTATGACCCTCGTATTACAGAGATCATGCATGAGGAATGACATACAAAGATTATACAAGAAGGATGACCTACTAATCTAAAACAAAGATCATGCATGAAGGATGCAAAACAGACCTAATACAAAGATCATACATGAATGATGAAAAACAGATCTAATAAAAAGACCATGCATGAAGGATGACCTACAGATTTTATATAAAAATCACACATGAACCTAGACACCATAAAATCACACATGAACCTAGACACCATAAAATCACACATGAACCTAGACACCATAAAATCACACATGAACCTAGACACCATAAAATCACACATGAACCTAGACACCATAAAATCACACATGAACCTAGACACCATAAAATCACACATGAACCTAGACACCATAAAATCACACATGAACCTAGACACCGTAAAATCACACATGAACCTAGACACCATAAAATCACACATGAACCTAGACACCATAAAATCACACATGAACCTAGACACCATAAAATCACACATGAACCTAGACACCATAAAATCACACATGAACCTAGACACCATAAAATCACACATGAACCTAGACACCATAAAATCACACATGAACCTAGACACCATAAAATCACACATGAACCTAGACACCATAAAATCACACATGATAATTATAATAACAGTTTTGTATCCTGTCCAGAAAAAAAAAAATCCTACTTCTGCTGTTTTTTTTTTTTCTCTCTCCTCGTCATTTTTCACTGTCGCAAACTTAAAATCTGCGTAACTTTGTAGAAATTGTCTTCTCTAAAACAGTCGAGCTAATATACACATTAAGTGCTATCATCGCTGCACCATGAACATATATCACAAGTGTTCCGATCGCCCTCTGTTAAGGAAAAATCACCACTGTATGACACATTTTCCTAAAGAACTGAAGTACCAAACGACGGAAGGAAAATCCTTTTTTGTTTAGTTCCGATGAGATGCATTGATATCGTTTCGACCACTCCACGGAAAACGAAATCGAAATTTAAAGAAAATGTATCATTATAATTATAAAAGAGCTTAATGTATTTCCCTGTTGGCGTCTTCAGAAGAGTTGAAAGGTATTTGATGACGCAAAAACATGCGCAAGAAACATCACGTACCGAGCCATACATTTCTTACTTAAGTTTTGTATTACTTTATACTTACACGCACCTAAAAGGACACAGTAAGAAAAAAAAAATCAAGGTTCACAGTTCTTAACCTTCTCTCTCTCTCTCTCTCTCTCTCGCTCTCTCTCTCTCTCTCATTCACTCTCTCTCTCTCTCTCCCCAACTATTTACCTTTCTGATATGAAACTAAATAAAAACTTAATGTCCTCCCAACAGAGTGCAGTAATCTATGCCGTGTTTATATCAGAAACTGGTTATTATAAAACTTCTGTAAATTAAACCACCAAACCATGACGAGTTCAAAGAATCAATGCAGAGTTTTTTTATTTATTTATTTAGAGACATAGAATGGAAATACAGGGTTAAAGTTATTGATATACCTCAAGGACATGGTTGAAAAAGGCACAACAGCCTTTTATGAAAAAGGCACACAGATAAATACTTGGGTCCTATGCTAAGACCCACGCAGGTGTCACGTGATAGCTCTTATCATTCTATGAGACCCATGCAGGTGGCACGTGGCACAACCTCAGTACATTCCCCCTCAGACTTTGAGGATCCTCCCACAAAAAAGGGAGATTATTTATTTAAGTTGGGAGTGTTTATATTATGAGGTGTTGGAGATGACTAAACTTACTATGAGATCATTGCTGTTACTGGAGTATGGAGGACTAAACTTCCTATGAGATCATTGTTGTTACTGGACTATGTCTATAATCTGTTGTCTGAAGATTACTGAACAATCAGGAATTACTTAATGGAGCCAGAAATAATCACAAAAGATGCTAGAAAAGGATAGGACTAGATGGTTCGTTGCCTTCTCACGAATCACACAATCAGGCCATTTCGAGGGAAAATACAAGCTAGTTCAGTTCCAGCTGTCTGAGTGATTAACTTCCGCCCGATTAAGCGGCCAAGTGATTAAATGACCGAGTGACTAAGTGGCCGAGTGATTAAATAGCCAAGTGATTAAGTGTCCGTACACCCCGTAAAACTTAATCACCGTTAAAAAAGAAAAAAAAATGTTCATAGCAGCCTAACATGCTTCAAGGTGTACCAAATGTGCCATTTCGGCTTGTATTTTCCTTCAAAATGGCCGTACTAAGCGATTCTTGATTGGACGTCAAAGAATTTCATCAAAATAAAATGAAGGCGTTGGTGTTTATTTTGACGCTTACATAAGCTGTTGACGTTTAATAAATAACTAAGAGCTGGCTCATCGACTATTATGAAGGATAATTGTCGTGAGAAGTTAGTGACGTCCAGAAACTGATTTTGTCATTTTGGATGACGTCAGAACCTGTTTATATCACAGATATGTTTACAGCGAACAGACGAGCCCAGAGAAATACGCAGCAGTGTAAACAACATAATAAAACCCATACAAAGTACTCCAACTATAGTGTAGTGATAGATTGTAAACAATGAAGTTCAGACCTTTAGAGGATTGCCGGCTTAACAGGGAGACAGGGACAAAGATGCCTACAGACAGTTCACTTTGTTCAACGATGGACAACCACTGTGTGCTCAACCATGTGGTGCAATGATAAACACAGGGAGTTTGATAATAATTCTCTAAGGCAGCACGTAGTCGCCATAACTGAAGGGGCTGTTGTTTGGTCTGAGCTGTTGTTTGGTCTGATCTGTTGTTTGGTCTGATCTGTTGTTTGGTCTGAGCTGTTGTTTGGTCTGAGCTGTTGTTTGGTCTGAGCTGTTGTTTGGTCTGAGCTGTTGTTTGGTCTGAGGACTACAGCTGTGTAAAAGAATGAAGAGTCGTTTCAAAAGAGATACCACTAGATCGCTCAAAATGCTGCAAAATCAACTTGACAGCGCCCGCTCCATTTCGTTTCTCGTCGGGATTCGAACATTTTGGCGCACACTTGACCAACAGTTTGTGCATATCAAAATGCTCATGAATTATAAATTCAAGGCGTTTCCTGGATATCTCTAGTGCCACCGCAATTGTTTTAACCGAAATTAGTCGTTCTGCCAAGATTAGACCATGAACATAATCAGTAATTTCTGGAGTTGAAACTGCTGAAGGTCTTCCAGATCTTGAAACTTCAACTACGAAGGTTAGCACACCAGCGCTTCACAGATGAGTAGGCTGGGCACTTGTCACTCAAAGTTTGCAGCATATGCTCATGTATTTCCTTTGGAGTTTTCCTCGGGACAAAAAACAGGAACTTCATGACGGTTGGGAGGTCTATACTTGAAAATTCTACAACTTTTGTTAACATGGTTCTGTCATTGACTTGAAAAAAAAATGTAAAAACAAAAAACAAATTAGAGCTATGATCCTGCAAAAGGGCAATATGCATTTAAAAATGAAAATAGCACACTTTGCAACTAGTGACAAAAATTACGTTCAGATTTAGGAAGGTAGATGGGGCCTAGAACTTTTCAGCACCATCTCATACAAGTTTTTGTTTTCAGTGCCACGAATAAAAATTGTGAACTTTTATGTACTGAACCGCGAAAGATATGCAGGTGCAAAAAAAAATTGTTCCATGATTTTTCAGAAACCTTCTGCAGCAAAGAGATATCAGGAAACGAAGCAACCTTCTCCACAAAGAGATACCAAGAAGCGAAACAACCTTCTGCACAAAAGAAATATCAGGAAGCGAAGCAACCTTCTGCAGCAAAGAGATGTCTAGAAGCAAAGCAACCTTCTGCAACGAAGAGATATCATGAAGCGAAGAACCTTCTGCAGCAAAGAGATATCAGGAAGTGAAGCAACCAGTGAAAAATTCTGTTGATTGTTGCTCAGCTACTGAAATTTTGCTCTGCCTGAGGCGAAGTGCACATTTATTAAACATTAACATATTACGGGTTGTGACTTGTTTTTGTTACAGTAATGTAGACCTATGTGTACAGGTTTCAGATTAAAACTTTAAAGGTTCCTAATCTTAGATGTACAATGAAACGATGCTTAAATTTCTCCTTAATTAAATTTCTGATATTTAAATGGTTAGTGTTTAAGTTTAAAGAGTTAACCAGAGAGCTGCTGATATTCAAATTGGCTTTGTCTAAGTGATTAAATGCCGCGTGATTAAGTGTTGCATGACTGGGTGTCAGGGTGATTAAGTTTTGCGTGATTAAGTGTCAGAGTGATTAGGTGTCTCGTGGCTAAGCGTCTGGGAGGTTACGTGTCGGAGTTACTCATTGCAGCGTGATTAAGTGTCCCAAAGAATTAGCGTCGCATCAGTAAACGTCTGAGAGATTAAGTGTCGCGTGATTAAATGTCAGAGTGATTAAGTATCCCAGAGATTAAGCGTCGCGTCAGTAAACGTCTGAGTGATTAAGTGTCACGTGATTAAATCTCAGAATGATTAAGTGACAGAGTGACTAAGTGTTCGAGTGATTAAATGCCATAATGATTAAGTGTCGCCTGATTAAGTGTCACCAAACACAGAACATTGAATTAATGCGTTCGACTAATTTTAGCACTGTCCTACATTGGTGAAAGTCCAGGTACTCACTGTCAAGATCAGGTCTCATCAGAGACTGGGTCATCATCTTACACTTAAGGACAGAAGTTGGTGGTGGTCTTATCCAGACCTTATCTGTGCATATTTTAACTTAGATCAGTTAAATCCCCCCAGTCCCCCAAACCTAAATTCGCGACCCAAAACAAGATAGCAGGGGCTGATAAGTAGGGTCGCGAAATGATATTTAAAAACAAAAGTTAAGATAAAAAATTACAGGATTTTAAGGGAAATTCTTCTACATGATGTTTCCAAACGCAAATATTAAAATTACAACAGTCACATTCGCTAATATTCTTTCAAATATTTTGTTCCTAATAGACGTTTTCTTAATGTTTTGAATATCCCATATCTTTAAAAATATTCAATTATTTATACTCGTATACATAACGCTTTCTGTTATTAGTGACAAAATAACGTTATGTTAGAGACATTGAAGTAGTACTGTTTCATTCCTTGTTCACTTTGAAACTCTACTCATTTTTATTTTTCAAGTTTTCAAGGGTCGCGGACCATATAACCTTGCTGGTTTAGGGTGATGCTAAAGAACAGATTAGGAACCGTTGTATGATATAGCTCAGGTTCGCCACTATAACGACCTCTAGCAAACCACTGAACCGTAAATCCGAACAATAAGAGATGCTCGCCGTCTTTTGACTTTGTCGCCAAACACTTCAACTGGTGGATTCTCATTGCTCTGAGGTATGTTCTATGGAATGTTTGGTTCATGGTTAGATAAACGTAGTGTGGCATACTGTCTGATCAGGAGCGTCATGTACAGCGTTTTCTGGAAAGGTTAAGTTCCAAGGGTGCAACAGAGGAGAGGGTCTATCGCAGAGAAAAGGTGGGGGGGGGGGGGGTGCTCTTTCTTTTTTGAAGTATATAACGGGAATTTGTATATGAAGGTGTTCAGTAATTTTTGTTTTAAGTCTTGAAATGTTCTTGGTGATTCTGATGTGATAAATGTGAATGTATGTATGTATGTATGTATGTACATACGTACGTACGTATGTATGTATGTGTATATATGTATGTATGTATGTGTATGTATGTATGTATGTGTATGTATGTATGTATGTGTGTATGTATGTATGTATGTATGTGTGTATGTTATGTATGTATGTATGTATGTATGTATGTGTGTATGTATGTGTGTATGTTATGTATGTGTGTATGTATGTATGTGTGTATGTATGTATGTGTGTATGTATGTACAACCATGCGCCAACTTACGGTAGAGGTCTCACAGAAAAATGTTCTGAAAATGCCCAAACCTAGAATCATCAGGCCCCTGATGCAGCAGCTTGGTTACCGCTAGCGCCGACACTGCCAGCTGGCAACAGGAAGATTAGCCTCCCCCCCCCCCCCACACACACACATACCGCCTGAGGAAGATTCGCTCTCACAATTCGTTCGCCCCTCCAAAGTCTCGCCTCCCACCGAGTTTCGCCCACGGAAAGATTCGCCTTTCCCCCACCCCGACACAACACACATACACATTTTTGCTCCTCGAAAGATTCTCCCCCCTCCCTTCATATTTCACCCTCCAAAGATTCGTCCCCCCTCCTTCCCAATTGACATGCATACAGAGACACACTTCGCTCGTGGGAGATTCGCTGACATTCTGGCCACTGAAGATACGCTCCCACATTCTGGCCACTGAAGATACGCTCCCACATTCTGGCCACTGAAGATACGCTCCCACATTCTGGACACTGAAGATACGCTCCCACATTCTGGACACTGAAGATACGCTCCCACATTCTGGACACTGAAGATACGCTCCCACATTTTCTCCCTGGGGACGCTTCTGTTCTTACTGGTTAAAAGGCTGTACATACAATGTCTCTCCTGCCTCAGTACCAGTTTTACTGAAATATTTATTTCACTAGTGATCATAATCACTGTTTCAGAGTAAACAGCCCTCAGTCATGACAGACAAACCGTGTGCCATCAACAGGAGGACGCTTGTTCATGCCAATATGTTTATGTGTTTATCGAATGAACCAGTGATTATGTGATTTTGTGATGTGTGAAACACAGTCGATCTGTAATAGAAGAGTCTGGACACGAGGACTTGATGGCGATCTTGTAAAAACAGTTACCGCTCATAATCCCCTGTCCAGGGTGCGGTCACAGTGTTTGCAGCTACTGGACCGGATAATCCCCTGTCCAGGGAGCGGTCACAGTGTTTGCAGCTACTGGACCGGATAATCCCCTGTCCAGGGTGCGGTCACAGTGTTTGCAGCTACTGGACCGGATAATCCCCTGTCCAGGGTGCGGTCACAGTGTTTGCAGCTACTGGACCGGATAATCCCCTGTCCAGGGAGCGGTCACAGTGTTTGCAGCTACTGGACCGGAAGCGAACAACACAGGATAAGCCGCGTCGCACTAGATCATCTAATACAGGTAGACAGAATTGTATGGTTCAGTTGTCAATCATTGGCATGTCCTTTGCGTAACTTTGCCTCCCTAACAGTTTTCCTGTAGGCCTCTCGGTTGTAAGAAAGATGCCCTGTTGCTGATGCATCCATTTGCAGGTTATCAACGATGTCTTACAGCCATTTTCGCCTTGGTCTTCCTCTTTCTTTTTCCCATTATGTACCCTTCCAAGACTGTCTTCTCTAAAGTTTTATGACGTCTAATATGTCCGAAATTTTTAAGTTGTCTCTGTTTACTCCTCTTTATGAGTTCAGTTGTAAAAAAAAAATAGGAGTGTGGAAATTAGCCTGACACGAGAGTGGTAGGAAATAAAATGTGCACTCATAAATGAATAACAACCCATAATCCAATATTTCGGCAAAATGTCTTTGTCGGGAACCACATACACGTACATACACACAAGAACATATATATTCCTACACACATATGTGCTATATGCATTCATGTTTAACATATTTATGTACGTATATAGATAAACATGTTTATAATAATGTACGTATCCGTCTATGAAGGTAAATATGTATGTACATATATAGTGAGGTAGGATGAGGAAAGGAGAAACAATTCGTCTATCATCATTATCAGATCATCTCAACCTGGTTTCATTTTAGAATAATTCACATTTCATAGCTTTGGATTACTACCCATGCATAAAACATTAGAAGTACAACACGTCTCGCTGGAACGGTTCTTGTCTGAGCTAAAAGTTCCTCTCTTTGATGTCGACCTAAAAACTGGTCAATCCTAGAACTAAACAAGCTCTACAAGCACCAGTAAATGCTACAGCCTGATTTTTCCTACGCTTTAGTAGACGCGGACACAGTTTTGGGAACAGCACCATTTAGGGGCCTGAGATGCGTTCAGTCTAGTATGAAATCTTTTGCAGGCGACTTAAACGCACTTACTTCATTTTAGGCCATTTAATGTGAACTACATAAATATATTTTCCCCATAGCATATATTATAATATAATGTCCCAGGGTTCACCCAACCTCTAAAAATGGGTACCAGATTAATCTGGGAAGGTAAAGCGGCCAGGCGTGATGCTGACCACATCATACTTTCATGTCCCGAAGGTCATGGGAAATATGGGCCTAACACCGCGTTCCCCAATATGCCTTAATGGCATGGAAACGGGAATTTTAACTATATATATATATATATACATATATAAACAGTTCAGATCTCTTAAGTCAATGAATGACCTTGGCAACTTCTTACATTTTCCTTTCATATGGTAATAAATTAAACATCTTCACATATTTCAACTACCGTATTCCCCCTATATCCGCGGTTTCAGTTACCCGCAATCTTAATTTTTTTTTAAATTCCAAAAGTAGAAATACATTTGAATTCATAAATTTTCTAACTTTCCCGGTCTCTAGCTCACACAGTTAACGCTACAACATCCACGTTGCCAGCAGAATCCACGCTCGTGCTATGGTCATAAATACCGTACACTTCATTGCATAAATTTAATTGACTTAATGTGGCACCAGCGCACGGAAGTAACGATACTGATATTTCTGTCAAGCGAAAGAGAAGCCTTAATGTATATTAATGAGTACAAGCTTTAAAGTAAACTCTATCACATGTTTGTAAATATGTTTTTAAACGGTTATTATACGGATAAGGTAAGGTAAAAATTCCTGTTTCTAAGTTTCCATGCCATTAAGACATACTGGGGATACGGGGTTAGGTCCATATTTCCGAGACTTTCGGCACAAGAAAGTGTGATGTGGTCAGTATCACGGCCTGGTCGCATTTATCTTCCCAGGTTTCTCTGGTACCCATTTTTAGAGGCTGGATGGACCCTGGATCCATTTTGGTTCCCACAGCTGGGACTTGAACCCGGTGCCACCGGATTAGTAAACTGAGTGCCTAACCACTCGGCTAACTAGGCCGCCATAGTATACAGAGTTTGGTATTTTCCGCTGTTCCAAGGATTCACGGTAAGGCTCGGAATCAATTGATTGCGGATACTGTAGTACTAGGTAATCTATGTAATCTAAACTTGCTCAATGTATCTCTTCTCCGGCCTCAGTTTGGGAACCGCTGCTGTTCATACAAGTTCTTGTATGGAAGGGTTTGCGCATTTCTTGCATGAGATAAGCAACAATAAGAAAAGAAACGGAAGAGTGCATAACTTTAAAAGCCACTTTAGGCCAGTTTCATCTGGATGACATAAGTGGGTCGTGTTGCCTTAAGATTTTCATAGGTCTCAAATTAGAATTTTCTGAAAGCAATGTCAGTGGTTCATCTCATTCATTATTTGCAATGCTGAATAGATCAAAACATATTCTTTGAAACTTTCAATCAAATTCTTTTTTTTCCATTGACATTTGCCATAGTGTATGTGTCCTTCTGATGCGTTTCGTTTATAAAACTTACATGTTTCCCCATCAAAGACAATTAGATTTTATCTTGAAGTTATTTCTTACTCTTTCAAACACAAACCAATGTTCTCCTAAAACTTACTTCTTGTTCATTAAACACAAGTTCGTAGCTCGTGAAACGTCCATCTTGTTCCGTCTGACAAAGTATTCTACTGACTATTTATATCTTTTTCCATCAAACCCCAGTAAGTATTCTCCAAATAATTATATCTTGTTCTAACAAACACAAGTAAGTATTCTCCATTACATTACATCTTGTTCCAACAAACACAACTAAGTTCTCCTAAATATTACATCTTATTCCAACAAACACAAGTAAGCAATCTTATAAACATTACATCTTGTTCCAACAAACTCAAGTAAGCATTCTTATAAACATTACATCTTGTTCCAACAAATACAAGAAAGTATTCTCCTAACCATTACATCTTTTCCAACAAACACAAGTAAATATTCTCCTAAACATTACATCTTGTTCCAACAAACACAAGTAAGCATTCTTATAAACATTACATCTTGTTCCAACAAACACAAGGAAGTATTCTCTTACACATTACATATTGTTCCAACAAACACAATTAAATATTCTCCTAAACATTACATCTTGTTTCAACAAACACAGATTTTCGAACTGTTTTCCAACAAGCAGAACTGCTTTTCATCCACAACCTTCATGGGCTCAGTTTCCTGATACGCATTTCTCCTTCCACCTGCATTTGCTTTTTCCTTTGCTTCTGTTTCTGTAGTAGTCTGATAGTTTTTTACCAGATAGGGTTGCTGGCCCTATAAAAAAAAAGGCGAAAGACAGGCATTTGTGGAAAACCCTTGCGGAAGCCCCATGTGCCCTGGGCACTTAAGGTTCAGAGAGAGAGAGAGAGAACTGCTTTTGTCCCTCCTTCTTCTTCATATTGGCCTCCTTTGATTTTCCTTTATTCCAGATTTTGCTTTATAAGGTTCTGTTGCACAATCATCTTTTTCTGTAGCATACAATTATTCTTTATCAGGCTCTATTGCATAATTAGTTTTTGCTATAGCATACAACTAATCTTTATAAGGCTGTTGCATAATCAGCTTTTACTGTAGCATATAACTATTCTCTTAAGGCTCTGTTGCACAATCAGCTTTTGTTGTAGCACACAACTATTCTCAATAAAGCCGTATTGCACAATCAGCTTTTGCTACAACACACAACTATTCTCAATAAAGCCCTGTTGCACAATCAGCTTTTGCTGGAGCACACAACTATTAAGGCTCTGCTGCACAATCAGCTTTCTCTTTCCTCGTGTACACATTTAGTTCCGCGATTATCACTTTCCATCCTGATGGACAAGTTCTTCTATCTGATCACTAGATGTTATCGTCGACACTTGACCTTATCATCCACACTTGACACTATCGTATTGACGTGACCCTATAATCAAGATTTTGACTTTGTCGTCATCATTAGACTTCATGGCCATCACACGGCCTTGCTGTCGTCAAGTGGCATCATCGCCGCCATCATACTTTATGGTCTATTAAAAGTGTCTTTCTATTCTTGAAAAATTTTAGCAGACGGAGTGATCGACAGACAAAGAATAACCTAGCATACTTGATAAAAAAATGATTAACTAAGCATACTTGACAGGCAATGAATAACCCAGTATATTTGACAAAAATGATTAACACAACATACTTGACACAATGAATAAACTAGAATATTTGACAGATAATAAGTAAACCAGCATATTTGACATAACTCTTATCAACAATGTGAAATCAATGCAAGAAAAAACAGACCTCCGGTCTTCAATACCTAGTAAAATAGAACTTGAAATTAACAAGGAACAAACAAAGATAATGAAACTTCTTAGTAACTATGAATGAAACTATACGTATAAGGAACAGCTTTTGAAGAAGTAAACCAATTTTCATATCTAGGCAGCTACATAGACTAAGATGGTGACACCAGAAAGGAAGTTAGAATTAGAATTGTAAAAAGCAGCATCAATCTTCAAGACTCTTGAGAACATATGGTATTCAAAAGTTATAAGCACAAAATCCAAGTTAAGGCTATTCAATTCAAATGTAATATCCACTCTCAATTATGCATGTGAAAGCTGGAAAATAATTAAATAAATAGACAAGAAATTAGACTCTTTTGAAAACAAATGCCTCAAGAAAATACTCAGTATAATGTGGGAGGAATTCAAGAACAAGGCAGAGATAAGACAGATGAGCAAACAACGACCTGTCTCATCTCATGTGTGATCAGAAAAAGAAGATGGACATATGTCGGTCATGTGATGAGAAGAAACAATCTGAGAATCCTCAAACAAGCTATCACGTGGAACACAACATGCTAAAGAAAAATAGGTCGACCAAGTGAAACTCTAAAGAGGACGCTGTTAAGAGAGGCCAGTTTAGTGGGCATAACATCCCCTGATGAAGTTGAAAAGCTCGCCGAAGACAGGAAATCTTGGCAAGCTGCCATGCGAGTCCTTTGTGACGTTTAGCGGCACGGGAAGGATGTAAGAGGTAAGATATTTGACAAGAATGATTAACACAGCATACTGGACTGACAATAGATACCCCAGCATACTTGGGGGAAAAAAAGATTAAATGCAGATAAATCTGAGTTGGGGGGGGGGGGGCATTCAGAAAGCACGGATTACAATGGGCAAAAAAAAACAAACTAGCGAACAGATTTACTAAACAAGATAGAGAACTGCCAAAGAGGCAAAATGAATGTTAGATAGTCCGGAGAATACAAATTTAAGATTAATATCTACCCTTCCCTCCCCCTTTCCCACACCACACACACACTCCCGACCCGTATCAACGGCAGGATTTTTTTTTTTATGTCACATTGAAATCAGGTTTACGTCAAAACCACCTTTTTTACACAAAAATGTTGGCAAGCATGAATTCATTATCTAGCAGCCGAAGTGAACATTAACTGTTGGAAAAATATTTCCCAATTGGGGGGGGGGGGGCTTTTCTTTGTCTGTCTTTGTGTCTGTCAGCTTTTATTTTCTTGACTGCTCAGTTACACCACCTGGGGAAGTGCGCAAACATTCTGTCTTGTTCTGCTGTTTTTTTATCAGTCTGTTTTTTTTTAATCTATTCAGTTCGGGATTTGCTGAATATATAACACTCCCAAATTTCTCATGTACTTCATCTTTCGCACTTGCCACGCCTTTCATATTCTTGTCCCTACCTTTCACATTTACCTTCATGTTACCTTCAAAACCGAGCCACCGGAATCTTTTAGATAACTTGAGAAGACAGGGAAATGCCAACAGAATAATAATAATAATAATAATAAGAGGAGTTAGAAGAAGTAATAGTCTAAATATACCAAAAAATATTTTTTTTAAAGTCTGGATATTCATGAGTCTCTCTCTCTCTCTCTCTCTCTCTCGTTGTCCCTCTCGCTCCCTTTCCCTTCTTCTTTTCCTACCCTTCTCTCTGTCTCTCCTTCCAATCCTCTCCCCCTCCTCTCTCTCATCCCTCTCTCCATCTTTCTCCCTCCTCTCTCCTGCTATAAATTATTACGCCGTACAGTCGCCTTTTTCATTAAGTGCCGATATATACTTTCAGGTCACTAATATCCATTAAACAAAGGACTAATCATTGCTAGTTAAAAATATTCTTGTTGCGCTAAGAAGTGCTTGAACATTAGATCATTTTCCCTGGGTCACTTGTAAAATAACCCATATTTGAAGTAGATACTGTAGGTGATCAAAAAACGCTTAGAGAGCTACAATAATAACGAGTTTAGCAACTAAAGTATATTTATGTCCTTCACATTGATTTATATTGTGTGTTAATTCCAACATCGCAAAAACTATATCTTATACTGTACGTTAATTCCAACAACATCATAAAAACTATACCTTATGTTGTATGTTAATTTCAACATCATAAAAAAAACTATAACCAATACTGCATATTAATTCCAACAACATCACACAAAACTGTACACCAAATGAGCACACTGAACAAACTCATGCAAGTGATAGCAAAGTGAACAAACTCATGCAAGTGATAGCAAAGTGAACAAACTCATGCAAGTGATAGCAAAGTGAACAAACTCATGCAAGTGATAGCAAAGTGAACAAACTCATGCAAGTGATAGCAAAGTGAACAAACTCATGCAAGTGATAGCAAAGTGAACAAACTCATGCAAGTGATAGCAAAGTGAACAAACTCATGCAAGTGATAGCAAAGTGAACAAACTCATGCAAGTGATAGCAAAGTGAACAAACTCATGCAAGTGATAGCAAAGTGAACAAACTCATGCAAGTGATAGCAAAGTGAACAAACTCATGCAAGTGATAGCAAAGTGAACAAACTCATGCAAGTGATAGCAAAGTGAACAAACTCATGCAAGTGATAGCAAAGTGAACAAACTCATGCAAGTGATAGCAAAGTGAACAAACTCATGCAAGTGATAGCAAAGTGAACAAACTCATGCAAGTGATAGCAAAGTGAACAAAATTAAACGAACGAACTTTATTTACGGACGTTGATGAATTGGACAAACAGATCAATGTAACATTCCGCCCTTCACCGCTCGATTTTCAAATCTAGAGCATTCAATCAATATCACTTTGGTACTGATATTATATAAGTGTAAAGATCAATGGCAAGTGTGAAAGGAAAGGTCAATAGCATGGCGAAGAGACTGTTTATTCTGGCAATCAGCGACGCGTAGCTGACATGCTAGCGTCAGGGTTAACGAACCATAGCTGATCAAGACCATGCCTTAAAGTCTCACGCTGGTGTCCCCAGCAACAGGCCTAGCCTGGCTAAAGGGGGCAGGGATCGCCAAAGTCCCTGTGGTGGTGGAGTCTGGTAAAGAAGTACTGCATACTCTTGCTCATTAGCTGTACTCAGGAACTGGAAAGAAAATAGCCGCTGTAACCCGCTCCCAAGCCGACACCATGTTGTGCCTCAACATCTTCACCGCATCGGCTACAAACCACCATCTCGCAGTTTCAGGGATACTGAAGAAGAAGAAGAAGAAGAAGAGCGATTTCATATTTCATATTTATAAAAATAAATCATACTCAACAACTACTTCACATTCTTACACATTAACTTACATTCAAAGTGACAAACGAACAGATTCGTGTTAAACACTTATTTCAGGTACTCCGTAAACAGAAAAGGTGTCCTCTGTAAACAGAAAGCGAGCGATGAAGAAATATTTCTAGGCAAGGAAAGGGAGGGGGCGGTGAATTATGATTGGCTTCTAGCGGTATCTGACCCCTTAGGCTAAACTTAGTAAGGACTTCCCCTTTTGATCTGTGCTGGACATCTCCTGTTATTAGATTTATAAAATAATAATCAGTATTAGCAGAGTTACCCCACCTCACCCCAACCACTCCCCTACCACCACCACAATTCCCTTGACCTCGGTCACCTAGACTTAAGATTGCTCAGCCTAATAAAGGTAGATAGGTAGATAGAGGTGTATGATACAGTTTTACAAAGCGATAGAGAGAATCAGGAAAGTGAGAAAAAAAAACAGTTTTACTCCAGTCGGTATCTCTTTTATCTGTCACTCAGCCTAATAGGCAGTGAGCCACTGGCTTCAAGGTTAGAACCGCTGAAGTTTGAATATTCATAATTTATTCAGTCAACTTAAACCGGTTTAACTGACTGATATCTTCAAGAATGTAAAGCGCATTATGCGTGCAAGTTAAAAGATGTATAAAAATGAAGAAGTCACACTGAAAACAGCGTATTGTGTTATATATATGGCAAAATTTATGTTACACCAGTTGCTTTTAGCTTTAGGTTCATGGACCTACTGAGGATCCGTGGAAGAAGGTCTAGGAATTAAGAGACCAGCAATTGGATTGGATTGAGTAAAAGAAGGTTTGGGTGGGGGGGGGGGGAAGCATTATCTGGGCTATTTTATTGCTTTATTTCTAATAAAGGGTTCTACTCATCTCAGAAAAGGAGGGAGGGGTCCAAAGTCAACTAAAAGTTAAGAATCACTGGATTAATGAGTGATGATTATTTCTGATATAGCACTATCCGCTCGATCAGTATTACAGAGTCCATCTCTATGGTATAGCGCGACTGAAAAGATACGTGATGAGTACTTGACCGAGAATGAGTCTAGTGCTGAGCAGTAGTAGGATATACCACAGAAGGACTCGAATGAATCTTACAAAACTGGGAACATTAAAAATTCCGATCTCTTTTATTACGTGAATATCTTCACGATTAGACGAAGAACAGCACAGTCCATAGAGACCAACACTGTTTAGACGAAGACCACGTTCAGACTTGAAAGAGATCAGATATTTATGTTTAATCATAAACCAGCTCATCGTGATGAGATTAAGACCAGCACTATCATTTTAGATAGATACCATCTCTCTGTGATTTGCCAACTCTCTAAGGTTATTCGGTGATCAGCAACCTTGGATTACGCAGAGATCAGCTCCCTAAGACTAGGTGAGGATCATTTTCCTCATATTACATGGAGAAGAGCTGATTAAGATTAGGCGGAGATCAGCTCCCTAAGATTATTCGACGATCGGTTTCCTAAGATTTGAGGGAGGGGGGATCAGCTACTTAAGATTAGGCAAAGATCAGCTCCTTAATATTACACGAAGATCAACAACCTAAGATCAAACGGATAACAGCTCCCTAATGTTACGTGGAGTTCAGTTACCTAAGATTAGAAACAAGTTCCCTATGACTAAAAAGAGACAGAGACAAAATTCTAAAGTACAACTGTTGGTGATTAAAGGGGAACCATCTCTTTGTCAGTGATCTCAGGCGGCCATTTCAAAACCTACGTAAAAAAGTTGTTTGAACGTGCCGCTATAGTCTGCAAAACCCACTGTTACAACGAGGAAAGAAGCTGTTACATTGGCGCGGCCCATGCAGACTTGCTACTTGCAGGGGGTAAACAACAATAAGAAAAGAAGCGCGCGTAACTTTGAAAAGGCACTTTAGGTCAATTTCACCTGGATGACATAAGTGGGTCATGTTGACTTAAGGGTCAAATTAGAAGTTTCTAAAACCCATTCCACTGGTTCTTCCCATTCATTATTTACATTGCTGAATAGATAAAAACATACTCTTTGAAACTTTCAATCAAATTCTTTTTCCATTGACATTTGCCATGGCATATATGTCCTTCTGATGCGTTTCGTTTATAAATTATTCTGTTTAAAAACTTACATATTTCTCCATCAAAGACAATTAGATTTTATCTTGAAGTTATTTCTTACTCTTTCAAACACAAGCCAATGTTATCCTAAAACTTATTTCTTGTTCATTAAACACAAACCAATGTTCTCCTAAAACTTACTTCTTGTTCATTAAACACAAGCCAATGTTCTCCTAAAACTTATTTCTTGTTCACTAAACACAAGTTCGTAACTCCTAAAACATCCATCTTGTTCTGTCTAACAAAGTATTGTACTGATTGTTTATATCTTTTTCCATCAGACTCCAGTAAGTATTCTTCTAAAAAGTATATCTTTTTCTATCAGACACAAGGAAGTACTCTTCTAAAAGTAAATCTTGTTCTATCAGACACAAGGAAGTATTCTTCTAAAAGTATATCTTGTTTCAGCAAACACAAGTAAGTATTCTCCTAAAAATTATATCTTGTTCAATCAAACGGAAGAAAGTATTCTCCTAATAATTATATCTTGTTCCATCAAACACAAGGAAAAGAAGTATTCTCCTAAAATTATATCTTCTTGCATCAAACACAAGGAAGTAATCTCTTAAACATTACATCTTGTTCCAACAAACACTTATTTTCCAACTGTTTTCCAACAAGCAGAACTGCCTTTGTCACTCCACTTTCTTCATATTGGCTTCCTTTGATATTTCTTTATTTCAGCTTTTGCTTTATAAGGCTCTGTTGCACAATCATCTTTTGCTGTAGCATACAACTATTCTTTATAAGGCTCTGTTGCACAATTAGCTTTCGCTGTAGCACACATGTATTCTCTATAAAGCCCTATAACACAATCAGCTTTTGCTGTACCACACACCTATTCTCTTTAAGGCTCTGTTGCACAATCAGCTTTTACTGTAGCACGCAACTATTCTCTATAAGGCTCTGCTGCACAATCAGCTGTCTCTTTCCTCCGTGTAAACATTTAGTTCTGTGATTATCACTTTCCATTCTGATGGACAAGTTCTTCTATAAATCTGGTCACTAGTTGTTATCCTCGTCGCTTGACCGTATCATCCACACTTGACACTATCGTATTGACGTGACCTTGTAATCAAGATTTTGACTTTGTCGTCATCATTAGACTTCATGACAATCACATGGCCTTGCTGTCGTCAAGTGGCATCATCGCCGCCATCATACTTTATGGTCTATTAAAAGTGTCTTTCTATTCTTGAATTATTTTAGCAGACGGAGTGATCGACAGACAAGGAATAACCTAGCATACTTGACAAAGAATGATTAACGAAGCATGCTTGAAAGACAATGAATAACCTAGCATATTTGACAAGAATGATTAATACAGCATACCTGACACAATGAATAAACTACAATATTTGACACATAATAAATAAACCAGCATATTTGACATAACTCTAATCAGTGACATTGTGAAATCAACGCAAAAAAATCCAGACATCCTGTCTTCAATGCATAGTAAAATAGAACTGGAAATTAACAAGGAACAAACAAAGATAATGAAACTTCTCATTAACCATCAAGGAAAAATATAGTAGAAAGAACATCTGTTGAAGAAGTAAACCAATTTTCATATCTTGATCGCTACATAGACTAGGATGGTGACACAAAAAAGGAAGTTAGAACTGCAAAAGCAGCATTGATTTTCAAGAATCATGAGAACATATGGCATTCAAAAGTTATAAGCACAAAAACAAAGTTAAGATCATTCAATTCAAATGTAATATCCTCTCTCATTGAAGGATGTGAACTCTGGAAAATAAATAAATAAATAGACAAGAAATTAGACTCTTTTGAAAACAAATGCCTCAAGAAAATACTCAGTATAAAGTGGAACGAATTCAAGAACAAAGAAGAGATAAGACAGACGAGCAAACAACAACCTGTGTCATGGGTGATCAGAAAAAGAAGATAGACATATATCGATCATGTGATGAGAAGAAATGATCAGAGATCCCAAACAAGCTATCAAGTGAAACATAACATGTTGAAGAAAAATAGGTCGATAACGTGAAACCCTAAAGAGGACACTGTGAGGAGAGACCAGTTTAGTGAGCATAACATCCTTTGATGAAGTTTAAAAGCTGGCTTAAGACAGGAAATCTTGGCAAGCTGATATGCGAGTCCTTTGTGTCTAAGATTAAAAATAGAGAAATGCAGAGTTTAATGTGAATCTATATTTATCCTTTATAGACTACTCAAAGGCATTTGATTGTGTACAACACCAGAAACTTTGAGAAATAATGGAAAAAATGGGATTTCCAACACATTTGACACAACTAACATCACTGCTGTATCTAGACCAACAAGCGGCAGTAAGAATAAATGATGAAACAACAATTTGGTTTGACATAAAACAAGGGGTGCGTCAAGGGTGCATATTGTCACCTTACTTATTTAACTTGTATACTGAAAATATAATGAGGAATGTTAGAGAAGATGTAGACAAAGAATATTACGATGCCATAACAATTGGAGGTTATGAAATACCAGAGATTAGATATGCTGATGACACAGTGTTAATGTCCACAACACAAAAAGGAATGGAAAAACTAATTATGTCAGTCCGTAAGAACAGCGAAGAGCAGAACCTCTATCTTAATGCGAAGAAAACTAAATTGATGACAACTGACAAAACAAACAAGGCAGCTGAAATATATATCACTGAGGAAAAATTGGAAGAAGTGGAGAGTTTTGAATATCTTGGATCACTACTAACTAATAACGGAGATACAATGAGGGAAATTAAAAGGAGGACATCTGTCGCTCTTCAGAAAGTAAAACAAATAAAGAAGCTGTGGAGAGGAGCAGACAGAACTAAAAAAATAAGATTTTTAAGGGCATGCATCTTTCCCATCGCAACATATGCCTGTGAGACCTGGACACTTAACAAAACAGCTGAGAAACACATAAATGCATTTGAATGTAAATGCTACAGAAGAGTTCTCCAAATATCGTGGACACAAAAAAGAACAAATATATATATATATATACTACAAGAACTTAATATTGAAGAAGGCTGGCTAGTAAAGAGGATTAAAGAGAGAAATCTTAAATATTTTGGACACATTAAACGTCATGATAATTTAGAGAAGACCGTATTGGAAGGATACATAATGGGAAAAAGAAAAAGAGGAAGACCAAAACGAAGATGGCTGCAAGACATCGTTGACGATCTGCAAATGGATGCAACAGCAGCAGGCCATCTTGCTCACAACCGCGAGGCCTACAGGAGTGCTGTTTGGGAGGCAAAGTTCCGCAAGGGACATGCAAATGAATGAACAAATTGTAACGTTCAGCGGCACGGGAAATATGTAAGATATTTGACAATAATGATTATCACAGAATACTGGACTGACAATGTATACCCCATATTTAGGAAAAAAAAGATTAAATGCAGATAAATCTGGGGGGGGGGGGGGGGGGGACATTCAGAAAGCACAGATTACAATGGGCATAAAAAAACAAAACTAGCGAACAGATTTACTAAACAAGATAGAGAACTGCCAAAGAGGCAAAATGAATGTCAGATAGTCCGGAGAATACAAATTTAAGATTAATATCTACCCTTCCCCCTCCTTCCCCCTTTTCCCACACCACACACCCACTCCCGACCCCTATCAACGGCAGGATGTTTTTGTTTTTTTTTTTAATGTCACATTGAAATCAGGTTTACGTCAAAACCACCTTTTTACACAAAAATGTTGGCAAGCATGAATTCATTATCTAGCAGCCGAAGTGAACATTAACTGTTGGACAAATATTTCCCAGTTGGGGGGGGGGGTCTGTCTTTGTGTCTGTCTTTGTGTCTGTCTTTGTGTCTGTCTTTGTGTCTGTCTTCGTGTCTGTCTTTGTGTCTGTCTTTGTGTCTGTCAGCTTTTATCCTCTTGACAGATCAGCTACATCACCTGGGGAAGTGCGCAGACACGATGCTGCGCCTCAACATCTTCACCGCTTCGGCTACAAAAAACACAATCTCGCAGTTTCAGGGACATTGAAGAAGAAGAAGACGACGACGACAACGACGATGACGAAGAAGAAGAAGAGCCATTTCGTATAACCTCTCATAAATACATTCAACCATATAGTTAAAAATAAATCATACAAAAGAACTACTTCAAATTCTAACACATTAAATTACATTCAAAGTGCCAAACGAACTGATTCATGTTAAACAATTATTTCAGGTACTCTGTAAACAGAAAAGGTGTCCTCTGTAAACAGAAAAGGTGTCCTCTGTAAACAGAAAGCGAGCGATGAAGAAATAATGCTAGGCAAGAAAAGTGAGGGGGGCAGTGAGTTATGATTGGTTTCTAGCAGTATCTGACCCCTTAGGCTAAATTTAGTAAGGACTTCCCCTTTTGATCTGTGCTGGACATCTCCTGCTATCAGATTCATAAAATAATAATCAGTATTAGCAAAGTTACCCCCCACCCCCCACCACCACCACTCCCTTGACCTCGGTCACCTGGACTTAAGATTGCTCAGCCTAATAAAGGTAGATAGGTAGATAGAGATGTGTGGTACAGTTTTACAAAGCGATAGAGAGAATCAGGAAAGTGAGAAAAAAACAGTTGAATATTCATAATTTATTCAGTCAACTTAAACCACTTTAACTGACTGATATCTTCAAGAATGTAAATCGCATTATGCGTGCAAGTCAAAAGATGTAAAAAAATGAAGAATTCACTCTGAAAACAGCGTATTGTGTTATATATATGGCAAAATTTATGTTACACCAGTTGCTTTTAGCTTTAGGTCCATGGACCTCCTGAGGATCCGTGGAAGAAGGTCTAGGAATCAAGAGACCAGCAATTGGATTGGCTTGAGGAAAAAAAAAAGGTGTTGGAGGAGAAGCATTATCTGGGCTGTTATTGTTTTATTTTTAATAGGGGGCTGTACTCAGCCCAGAAAAAAAGGGGAGGGGGTCCAAGGTCAATTGAAATTTAAGAATCACTGGATTAATGAGTGATGATTATTTCTGATATAGCACTATCCGCTCGATCAGTATTACAAAGTCCATCTTTGTGATATAACATGACTGATAAGATACGCGATGAGTACTTATACGAGAAAGAATCTAGTGTTGAGCGGTAGTAGGATATACCACAGATGGACTAGAATGAATCTTACCAAAACTGGAAACATTAAGCATTCCGATCTCTGAATGGCAGCACGAAGATCTTCACGATTAGACGAAAAACATAACAGTCCATAGAGACCAGCACTATGTTTAGACGAAGACCACGTTCAGACTGGAAAGAGATCAGATATTTATGATTAATCAGAGCAAGCTCATCGTGATCAGATAAAGACCAGCACTATCATTTTAGATAGATACCATCTCCCTGTGATTTGCCAACTCCCTAAGATTATTCGGTGATCAGGAACCTAAGATTAGCCAGAGATCAGCCCCCTAAGACAAGGTGAAGATAATTTTCCTCATATTACACGGAGAAGAGCTCCCTAAAAGCGGAGACCAGATCCCTAAGATTAGGCGAAGATCGGCTTCATAAGACTGAGGGGGAGAGGAGGAGGAATCAGCTACTTAAGATTAGGCAAAGATCAGCTCTCTAATATTACACGAAGATCAACAACCTAAGATCAAACGGATAACAGCTCCCTAATGTTACGTGGAGTTCAGTTACCTAAGATTAGAAACAAGTTCCCTATGACTAAAAAGAGACAGAGACAAAATTCTAAAGTATAGCTGTTGATGATTAAAAGGGAACCATCTCTTTGTCAGTGATCTCAGGCGGCCATTTCAAAACTTACGTAAAGATTTGTTTGAACGTGCCGCTATAGTCTGCAAAACCCGCTGTTACAACGAGGAAAGAAGCTGTTAACAACGAGGAAAGAAGCTGTTAACAACGAGGAAAGAAGCTGTTAACAACGAGGAAAGAAGCTGTTAACATTGGCGCAACCCATGAGGACTTGCCACTTGCATAACGATGTCTGATAGAAACACGGCACTGCGTAATAGTAAATATCACTTCCAAGCATCTCTTCATGGCGGATGGCGACGACAGGAAAATGATGTTAATGACACATGACATACGTATGTAAGAATAAATGCTTCCAGATTTATTTGTGCGCTTGCTGTCTGTACGAAGCGTGCAATGAAGCGGAACACTTTTGGCGTCTGCTTTTCTTAAGTTGGTGAGAAGTCTCTAGATTTATAGATGAATGATTTATTTTAAGAAACGAGCATTTCAAATGACATAAATATTACGAGACCCCAATATAAAAAAATTCCCCGATTCAGTTTATATTAACCCTTTTTCTGCTCCCCCCCCCCAAAAAAAAATCTCACACACACACACAAACAAACAAACACACACATTTCTTTAACAAGAAATAAACACCTCAGAGAAAAGATATTTTTTCTAGGCAAAAATACTAGGGATACTTAACTTTAATTTTTAATTCAAACGTTTTAATGTTCATAAATTTGTAGTAAATAATGTAGAAGCTGTATTTTTCTCCTCCGTAATTAAAAAAAAATAACAAACCCGTTAGAATGGCTCTTGGTGTGAAAAGAGTTAAACATTGTTATTGTCGCGATAGCTGAATGTTAATGAGATGTATCGGTGTTTGGAAGTTGGGCTGACGCAGGCCAGTAACCTCCGTGCGCCTCAAGAATTATAATGAGTGGTGGTGGTTCGGAAAACAGGCCGGGTGGGGGGGGGGGGGGGGGTCTATCTGTTAAATAACGCCTGCAGGTTTGCTATATTTGAAAACTGAAGTAGGGCAGCATTCTGACAGTCGGTTTTTAAACTGCGAAGGAAGTGTGCTCTCGACCTCCTTCGGCAGCGCTCCAGTGAACCTCCTGAAAGTAGGCACCTGACACCAACAGAGAACGAGACAGGGAGAGAGGGCAAACCAACAACAGAGCTGTAGCCTTCCAAAAGCGAGAACACTTAATATTTCTCTACCATAACTTTTAAAATGATTTTACAAAGGTAGACAGGAGAGGCCTACAGGAGGCGAAGTTCCGCAAGGGACATAACTGACTGACTGACACAGGAATGTATGGCTCAGTTAAAAAAAAATAGAAAAAAATGGCGAAAGTGAGCAGGACAGAGAGTGACAGAAAAAAATAACAAAGTATACATGAAGAACATACAACGCAATATTTCGGCAAAAGCTTTCCTCAACGATAACATACAAAAACAACACAGCAAATAAAAAGATGAAAAATAGATGAGACAGAAATGAGTATCATCATAAGAAATGAGATACAGTAGAGGCTTTCAAGACTCAATGTATACATTGCTGAATGGTCTATTGATGGTTTGTTAATTTTGAGAATTCATGTTATACTTTATATAAATGTAAATAATTTGTCCACTGGACAGCAGGAGATGTCCAGTACATAAATTTATTAGAGGGACAATTTATCATATAGAAATCTGAGACAAGGGACAAGAGAAGATTTATGGAATCAGACAAATGCGAGGATTTAATGGGTTAGTCAGACAAGAGAAAGCTTACTGGGTAGATAGATAAGAGAGAGCTTACTGGGCCAGACAGATAAGATAAAGCTTACTGGGCTAGACAGATAAGAGATTACTGGGCTAGACAGATAAGAGAGAGCTTACTGGACCAGACAGATAAGAGAGAGCTTACTGGACCAGACAGATAAGAGAGAGATTACTGGGCTAGACAGATAAGAGAGAGCTTACTGGGCTAGACAGATAAGAGAGAGCTTACTGGGCTAGATAGATAAGAGAGAGCTTACTGGGCTAGATAGATAAGAGAGAGCTTACTGGGCTAGACAGATAAGAGAGAGCTTACTGGGCTAGACAGATAAGAGAGAGCTTACTGGGCTAGATAGATAAGAGAGAGCTTACTGGGCTAGACAGATAAGAGAGAGCTTACTGGGCTAGATAGATAAGAGAGAGCTTACTGGGCTAGACAGATAAGAGAGAGTTTACAGGACAAGACAGATAAGAGAGAGCTTACTGGGCTAGACAGATAAGAGAGAGTTTACAGGACCAGACAGATAAGAGAGAGCTTACTGGGCTAGACAGATAAGAGAGAGCTTACTGGGCTAGACAGATAAGAGAGAGTTTACAGGACAAGACAGATAAGAGAGAGCTTCCTGGCCTGGATGGACAAGAGAGGATCTATTCAGTCAGACAGACACAAGATGACTTACTAAACATTACAGGAGAGGATCTATTGAACGAAGTAGACAAGAAAAGCTGAACTAAACCAGAAAGACAAGATAGAATCCACTGAATCGGACAAACAAAAGATGACTTACTTGAACAGACAAATAAAAGAGGATCTTTTGAACCAGAAACATAAAGTAGAGTCTACTGAACCAGACACGGTAAAAAGGACACAATGTACCAGACAGAGAAGAGTGGACCTACTGAACCAGACAGACAAGACAGGACCTAGTGAACAAGAGACATAAAAGAGGATCATGAACCAGACATAGAAATATATGAACTAGGCAAGTAGAAAAACCAGTCAGCTAAGCAAACAGAGAAACCAATGGGCTAGGCAAACAGAAGAACCACTAGGCTATGCAAACACAGGAACTAATTGGTTAGGCAAACAGAAGAACCAATAGGCTAAGCAAGGAAAGGAACCAGTAGGCTAGGCAAACACAGGAACCAATAGATTAGGCAAACAGAGGAATTAATAGATTAGACAAATAGAGGAACAAAGAGATTAAGCGAACAGAGTAACTAATGGATTAGACAAACAGAGGAATTAATAGATTAGACAAATAGAGGAACAAAGAGATTAGGCGAACAGAGTAACTAATGGATTAGACAAAAAGAGGAACCAATAGATTAGGCAAACAGATGAACTAATAGATTAGACAAACTGAGGAACCAATAGATTAGTCAAACAGAGGAACTAATAGATTAGGCAAACAGAGGAACTAATAGATTAGTCAAACTGAGGAACTAATAGATTAGTCAAACAGAGGAACTAATAGATTAGGCAAACAGAGGAACTAATAGATTAGACAAAAGAGGAACTAATAGATTGGGCAAACAGGAACTAATAGATTAGGCAAACAGAGGAACTAATAGATTAGACAAAATGAGGAACTAATAGATTAGGCAAACAGAGGAACCAATGGTCTAGACAGAGCATTCACTAGACCAGACAGACAATATAAGCTTGCGCAGTAACTGTCTGTGCCTATTTCACCATTCCGCCCACAACTTAAATATCGCACTGAAATGGCAGTTACATAACATAAACGAAGATATTTGTAAGATTCTGGTCCTGTGCATGTTGTATTATTGATTCTCTACACTTTTGCTTTAGCTTCTCCAGAACATATTTCCTACCGTTTGCTGATTACATGATTTATTACGCACTTCAAATGCACAAGGAACATCTGCTACTCCAAATGAACATAATGAACGCTTTGGAAATTTCTGGAGTATGCGAATTTATCTGAAGTAAATATGTACAGGATGAAAGAAAGAGAGGAAACTTTAGTCTGCTTTATGATGCAACGTTATATTAACTTTACCAAATCATTTACTGGAACTATTTTTTTTTTACTTTACAACTTTTATTACGGCAGCCTGATGGGCCCGGTGGTAAGTCTACTAATCCCGTGGTACCTGTTTCAAATCCCAGCGGTGGATTTTGTTTTTTTGTTTGTTTGTTTGTTTTTTGTTTCCACCACACCAAAAAAGGCCCCTGGGTCCACCAAGCCTCTAAAAATAGAAAAAAAATGAGTATCAGAGAAATCTGCGAAAGTGAATGCGTCCAGGCGTGATACTGACCACATCAGACTTGTATGTACTGAAGGTCTTGGAAACAGGGATGTAACACAGCATCCCCGACATGCCTTAATGACATGGAAACAGGGATGTAACACAGCATTCCCAACATGCCTTAATGACATGGAAACAGGGATGTAACACAGCATTCCCAACATGCCTTAATGACATGGAAACAGGGATGTAACACAGCATCCGCGACATGCCTTAATGACATGGAAACAATAGTTTTACCCCTTTTTCACTTTTTATTATGTTCTATGTAATATTCCGTTTCTGTAGCAGTCTGAGGGCTCACCTGGGCAAGAGCAGAAAAAAAGGCGAAGGACAGGCATTTGTGGAAAAAACTTGCGGAAGCCCCATGTGCCCTGGGCACTTAAGGTTCAGAGAGAGAGAGAGAGAGAGAGAGAGATGTAATATTGGAAAGCTATACAGTTTTTTTAAATGTTTGTTTTTACTCATATTTTTATTTTATAATTCTTTTTGTGTGGAAATGTCAAGATCGTGCCAACAAAAAATTGACATACGCAACCAAACCTCGACCTCGCTGTACTGCGTAGAAGCTGCGAAATACGGGCGCATGAAATGAGTTATCTTTCTTTAGTTTCCGGATTTATGAAGTAGAGCAATTCCTAGCTACTACCGTATATTTTGTGCGCGTTGATTACTTTCAAGTCTCTCTCGCTAACTTATTCCCCATGTCCATCAGTTACATTTTCCAGATCTTGAACTTAATAGCGATAATTTCGAAATATTTTCTTGAAAATTAAAATATATATATATATAAAGAAACGCAACACTACTGTAGTCGTAATGGACACCAAATTTCAAACTTGTATCAAAATTTTATTTTACGGAATTAATGTTTCAATCTTGGCATGAAGAAACTTTAACACTTTAACAATGAAATGATGTTCATTAAATTTGGTTTGGAATTTTATTCTTTGCGACTGATGCCTCCGTTTCAGTAAGGTCTATGGGCTACTCTGATCTGTATCAGAGAAGGACATCTCCTCGACATGGGTCCGATCAGCAGTTGGATCTGTTGTTGTGGGATGGCTGCTCACTCTTCCCGCAGTGCAAGAGACAACTGTCGGAGATTGGTTGGCGCCATTTCTCGCTGGCGGACTTGTCTGTTGAGTTCATCCCGTAAGTGTTCTATTGGGTTCATGTCTGATGACATGGATGGCCACGGAATGGTCTGAACGTTGTTGTCAGCGAGGAACAGGGCGGTGAGTTGTGCCACATGAGGTCGAGCGTTATCCTGCTGAAAAATCGACCCTGGTGAAGCCAGAAGTGGAAGGACGTGAGGACGAAGAATTTCAGCGACGTATCGTTGGTCATTCATGCGTCATTCAATTTGCATCAGGTCACTTCTTCCCATGAAATTGATCTTCCCCCACACCAGTACACCGCCACCATGTGGAGGAGCCTCATCCACGCAGTTCTGTGCCTAGCCCTCATAGACTTTGCGGTAAACTTTTCTCCATCTATCGTGTCGCTAGAGCAGAAAGAATGATTCATCACTAAACCAAACCCTTCTCCAATCATTCGCAACGATCCATTGACGATGCCCGTCCGTAAGAACAGGACCCCTGTAGTATGTCTTCTAGCCCAAAGACCAGCGTCGTGCAGCCGGTTCCTGGCCGTTTGATCTGAAATTTGACAAGCTGCTGTCATTGACTGGACTGTTGAGGATGCAGATGCAAATCGATTTCTGAGGTGACGCAACGGTCTTCAGCAGGAGTTGTGACTATGGGTCTTCCACTGCGCGGCCGGTCTGCAACTGAGCCAGTTTCTTGAAATCGTCTCCAAAGGCGAATAATGGTGCTTCTAACCACATTAAATTGTCTGACCACTACACTTTGTGACTGTTCAGTCTGTAATCATCCAGTGATGATGAGTTGTTCTGTAGTGAGATGAGCCATACTTGCGCATTGAATTTTCAAATGAATTGATTCGAGGAGCGTCACTCTTTTATAGGCATTTAATAACATGGTCAGTGAGTTTTGTGCTCAGTAAGTTTCACGGGATTCTCGTGAACATGTCATGAGATATTGTCAAAAATGCTGTTTTGACTAGTGTGGCTTTTCTGTGCTCACGAATCCTCTCTTCTGAGTACAATTCAGGTCAGGGCGTGAAGTTGATATCTAAATGAACGTTTCAGACAATTTGCTCTTTTCTATCAGCAAACTTCAGTTTAAATCGCGAAATCGTATTTGTTTGCGTTTCTTTTTTTTAACAGTATAGTTATCAAATGGACTTATATAGGTGATGTACATGCATTGAGGTGTTGGGAACGTGCAGTATCGAATACCTAACTGTAGTAATTAGCACTGTAAATACTTTTAAAACCGATGTTTTCGTGCTTGAAAATAAAAGCCATTTACTGAAATTCTTATCTGCCTGCACTCTCTTTAGTTCACCAACAGATGTACGCCACAAAAGAATATTACGCATGTCGACATGAACATGCTTTTTAGCAAGAACTGGGAGTGAAGACGCTGCCAGACTTGGCTCTTGGCGATCAATAAATGGTATTCTAGCGTCATGGTTTACGAATCATAACCAGTCAAGACCCTGCTCTACGTTAGCACCTCCAATAACAGGCCCAGCTTGGCTAAAGGAGCGGGGATGACCATAGTCCCCATGGCGGTGGAGCCTACTAAAGATGTATTTCACCCCCCCCCCCCCCCGCTTTTTAGCTCTACTCAGTGACCGATAAAAACAGTGGCTGTAACCCAGTTTGCAATGAAACTCGATGCTGTAACTTAACACTTTCACCGCATCGGCTGGAAAGAACATCGAGCTCGCACTTTCGAGAAGATAATAATAATAATAATACGAAAAAGAAGAAGACTAATAAGAAAAAAAGAAGGAGAAGATAAAGAAGAAAAAAAGAAGAAAAAGATGATGATGAAGAAGAAGAAGGAAAACAGAAGAAGAAGAAAAAAAGAAGAAGAAAAAATAGGAAGAAAAAAAGAACAAGAAAATGAAGAAGAAGAAGAGAAAAAGAAGAAGAAAAGAAATAGAAGAAGAAGAAGTAGAACGAATAGCTCTTATAATATTGGAAAAAAAGTTGTCACGCGGCATAATTTACGTCGTCGATTAAATATTCCACGTAGAACATGAAACGCACGATACATTCTTCCACGAGCAAATATTTGTTTTCAAATAATTATCACTTTCGATTCCATTTTAACAAAATGCTGCAGTCTCAGAGGACTGCAAAGAAATATAGCGTTATCTCGTGCATAGATATTACAAATGTCTTACTCGTATCCTATTTAAGCATCTTTATCAAATGAAACCACAGAATCCACAGAAGTTACTGGATGAGAAAAACACGATAAGCCAAAAAAATGTGAACTAGAATCAGTATTAAAACAGAGACCAAAGTAATGGTTTTCGGCAGGAAAGACCAAAAGCCATGGATCATAAACAAATAGAGACTGGAACAAGTGGCAAACTATGGCATATGCTAAAAGAGGACGGAAGATGTGAAACGGAGATAAAGAAAAAAATATAAATGGCAAGATTCACATTCAGCACCATGAAAACAATGCTGCTATCCATGAATTAGTCTTTAAAAACAAAAAAAAATAAGATTTATAGCATGCTAATCTATTCTGTACCAGAGCACAGTACTGTATCATTAGACATTGAAAAAAAAAATCATAAATAAAGCATTTTTTCCTATCGTGCACTGGGGGTGCCAGATGCCTTCCTGGCTAAATGGTTGCTCGTCCTACAGGAGTCCGTGGTTCAAGTCTCAAGTAATCCTCTTATCATTTTTTTCTTTCTCTCATGTTCCAAAAATGCTTTGTTTATGATTTTTGTCAAGGTCTAACTAACACAAAAAATATACTCTGTTGCTTTGTTGTGCAAAAGCCTTACTTTCATATTTGTAAAAAAAATATTTAAGTATATATAGTGTACTGCTGTGCTTATCAGAAACTTGAACTCTGTCTAAAAAGTTCAGAGAGGGTGATAAATGCAACAGAAATGTAAATAAATGCAGCAGAAACGTAGATAAATGCAGCAGAAATGTATATAAATGCAGCAGAAATATAGATATACAGTAAGTAAATATAGATATACAGTGAATAGATGTACAGTAAATATAGATATACAGTAAAAAGTAAGTAAAGATAGTCCCATAGCAAATGCCGTAGGGGGTGAAGCGTTAGAGACCTCATTATGCTGGGTCATCAGCGTATGAGGTAGGGTGACCAGTTCCTTTCCTCGCTGCCTTTACTTCCCAGATTTTCTCTGGTAAACATTTTACGAGGCTGGGTCGACCTCGGGGCCGTATTGGTCGGAAAAAAAATCCCGCTCAGCTGGGGGTTCGAACCCTCGACCATTTGGTTGCTAGACGAGTGCTCTAACCACTACGCTAGCCGGCCCCTAGATATACAGTAAGTAGGTAAAATATCAAGGAAAAATGGATCATGAAAAGAATAAATGTACGCGTTTAAAACAACTACAAGCTCTTTGTGGAACTTATTCAAGGAAATAAGAATCATGAAAACAAAATACTTTGGCCACATCAAGAGATACAGTAATACACTGAGGACCATAGTAGGAGAAAAGATTGAAGGAAAAAAGACCGAGAGGTAGACATAGACATAGACGGGAAGACAGCTCACGAGAGTGAGCAGGGTACAGCCTGGCGGAGTTGTACTATCAAGGCGAGAGAGCGAGGGAACTGGAGATTTAGTATCGCTAATTTTCGTATCAAAGAAAATGATGATGATGATTAAACACGGCGGTCGTGAATTTAATGAACCTATTTCCTCTTTGACATTACGCACGTGTCTTATCTAAACGAAACTCCATCTCTAAAGTTGTACGCAAGCTACAAAATAATTATTTATAATGGGCTAATTTATTTCCTACTTTAAATGGGCAGCTAAACAAATAAACATATCTTTCAAGTTTATCAAGAGTAAGAAAAATTAGTAAGGTGTAGAACGTTATTATAATTACTGCTAACGAAAGCAAGAGCGATAACGTTGTAATAATGTTACCTGTGTATCCCCTAGTGTTGCAAGCGGTGACGATGTGAATCTTGTCAGGGTCTGTCCCCTTTTAAGGCTCGTGGCTACTTTATGAACAAGTCGATGATTGTGTACTGGTGTGTCATAGCGACCAGCTCGCCGCTAGTCAGGTGTAGCAATGCGTGTCTGATACGTAAACTGCGGAGTTTCATTAATTTATTTTGTAATGTATTAATTTCCGTTTTCTTATTCCGAAAGGCGTGGGCCTGCATTTTGAAGGCAGGTTTTCCATCTGGGCAACTTTGGTTGAAAACACTGCTAGATTCGGTTTATTAAAAATATAGCCTTCACGCTTCCTAGGTCACTGCTCTATACCTGCAGCCATTAATCTCTCTTGTCCTGTTTTGTCGTGTCTCTTTCCTCATATACCTTCCGGTTTTAAGGGACAAAACAGACGTCTTGATAGGGCTTGGCAATTTATTTCATATTTTTGGTTTCTGTCGTTTTCTTCCTCCACCCCTTTGCATGGGCGGACTCTCCCTGTGTTTCCCACAATCCTTAGCGTGAATGTTTTATGTGGTTACTGTCTGGTGGTAGTTGTGCAACATGGCCAGACCATTTGACTTGCTGTTTCTGGATGTATTGTACTACCCGTGTTACTCCAAACCTTGCCCCTGATGGTGTGTTTTCTAATTTGGTCTTTTCTTGTTATGTTTAGTATTTTCTTTAAATATTTCATTTCTCATGTGATGATTTTCCTTTTGTTTTTAGTTCTTAGTGTCCATGCTAGCGCAGAGATTGGAGGAAAAACTGTGTTGTACAAATTTGTTTTTCAGTAAAGGAATCATTTGTCAAATGACCTGATTTCCTGTATTGATTTGTCCTCGATTTCAGCATAGATTTTCCCAGAGGATGATAAGGTACCGCCTAAATATTTTAAATGTTTTACTTGTTTCCAAAGCCGATTGTCCAGGCAGGTCTTCTCTTGTAGTAGTCATGAGTTCCTTTTTTTTCCGCTCTGACTTTCATGTTGTGATTTTTAATATGCTCTTCCTAAGTTATTCATCTTCTGCTGTGGATCTTTCTCAGTTCTAGTTGTAAGTGCCTGGTCGTCAGCAGAAAATAAGTTCATTTATGGTCTACTTACAGAGTGATTTCTGAATGGTGTTGTTAATTTATCGGAATTATTCCTGGAATTGGACTGCTGGGCATTATCGTGGTGGAATTTTTACAATGCCTATTAGCTTCGTTGCAGATGTTGTCAGTGATGTTATAAATAGCAAAGAAGATAGTACACAGCCTTGCCTCACTCCAGATTTTATGATGAATAGTTCGAAGTGTCCTACATTTCTTTTAACCGCACACAGACTGTTTTCATATAAGTTCTTTGCACAGATTGATCACAAGTGTACTACACAATCTCGTAAGACTTCCCACTTATGTCTACTTGACTGAATGCTTTATTTCTTGATCTACGTAAGCTGTGTGCAGTGACTGATTGTGTTCAGCAGACTTTTCTGTTAGTTGTCTAAGGGAAAAGATGGCATCTGTACTGGTTCTCTTTTACCTAAATCCTGTCTGAGCTTCACCCAACTGTGGTTCAGTCATTGGCAGGGGTCTTTTCTTTAGGACCTTGCACAATAGCTCATCTTCAGACTATCCCAAATAGCGGACACAAGCTAAACTGGTGTTTTATTTGTAACTAAAAACTTTTTTTTGACAGAAGACAAATAGGTTGAACACAGAGGGGAGAGGACAATCCAGGATATGTATGCAATCAGGTGAACCTTCCGGGAAAAAGAGAAAGACATTTGAAACATTTGTTTAAAAACAATTGTAGATTAAGACTCCGAAAGATAAAAATACTCTAATGATGTCCTTCTCGCGACTGTAAGTAGTGAGGACCACGGATGTTGGTAACGGTAATGTTTAAAGATAGTTTGTCTGAGAGTGCACTTAATGACACAATCTCGGTGTTAGTAAAATGTCAGTATTTTCTTCTATAACATGACATATTTAATTATCTAGAATATTTTCTTCTATAACATGACATATTTAGTTCCCTATAACATTTTCGTCTATAATATGACATTTTTAGCTCCCTAGAACATTTTCTAAATCTTCTAGCAGATGTTCAAACACTTATAAAAGATGTATGATATTTTGGTCACGTACACAGTTCAAGGACGAATCGTGTAATGGTAGGTCATGGCTGTTGGTCGCACGTGTCTCTGTGACCAATTGCGACGCACGGCCAGTCTATGAACGGTCTAAGTATGGAAATTCTTAATATCAATGAAACAACATGCTTAGACTCGTTTTAGGAATGGAAAATTCCAGGGAGGTGCGTAGTATATAAGGCTCAACAGAATAAGATTCTTCAGTCATGAGTCGGATGCTGAACTGAATGGGCGCGGTTCAGCGTGGAAATGAGCTGGTCTTGGATGAAAGAGTATTGGTGCTCGTAAACAATGTTTAACCACCCGTGTAAGCAGAAATTCGTGGTCTGTTGTGAGCAAGATGGATGAGAAGAGCTAACTGATATCATTAACCACTGACTCGAGTGAGTAGACGTTTGTAGTGTGTGTGAGTGTCGAAGTTTTTATTTGTTAATAAAGAATTACTGAGTATATCTTATCTTTTGTTGTGCATGTAATTACAGCCTCGTGAGGCTAGATTACATTAAGTACAGACAGATAAGAAGACGTGGTGTCGAGATAATATGTACAGTAATATAATTACACAGAAGAAGACATGAAGTCGAGAAGATATGCACACATAAGAAGACATAAAGTCGAGAGAATAGTTACAGAAGTACAAAACATATAAGGGTACAATTATAGAGATGTATTTGACTGTGTATTTGATGTGTATTGTTAATGTGAACATAATACGTTTAGCATAGATCTCTTACTATGAGACTTCATATATATATATAATTTCCGGACATGGCAAAAGAATATGGAACCAAGTGTGACAAAAGAATGGACAAATCAACTATACAAAAACAGGGTGGCAGACATAATTAATATATACTCCTGATGTATGAATGTATAGTTCATGCAAAGTATGGGGCTAGCCAGAGAGAAGGTTGCTGATCACAGCAAGGCAACACCGGCAATATGGAAAGCACTGACTAAATACTCGTGATAGAAATAATAATGACCACGTACTATAGTGTAAGTGAAGAAGATCATTACAAACTCTTCAGACAATCGCACATAGTTGTGTGTCGAAACAGCACATAATGATGATAATCGATGATATTTGGGGGGGGGGGTGGTTGTGTGTGTAGGAGAGTTTCAGATTATTAAAAAGACCAATAACTGTTTAACCTGGGGAACAAAAGGGATGAATGTCCTAGGTTTTACTGTCCTTGAACCTGAAAATAAAATCAAACAATTAGAAAGTGAGGGTTTATCTCATATTCTAATAGAAGATTTCTCTTTTTTTTTATTATGATATACAGTTTTTGCTTAATACGTGAATTGTTACTTGCTGAGTTTTATTGCACTTTCTCGCATTTTTGTTTTTGTTGTTGTTTTTGCAGCGAGGGTGTACGTAGCTTCATTTAACCTTCATCCCGTTTCGTATTCATTTCATTATCGTCATCTGTCCTTTAAGCTTAACGACCCCATGAAGTAGCGACAGTCTTAGTTTGTAGCACAAGCAAAAGTTCTTTCTTTCTTTTTAGTTTCTTATCTCTCCGATCAAACATTAGAGGAGAACAATGACAACAGAGAGAGAGAGAGAGAGAGAGAGAGCTGGGCTCATCATCATCATCCTTACCCGTCAACGCCCTCGGGAGTACATGCCACTGATAAAGTTTATCCAGTCCTCTCTGTTCATGGATTTGTTATCTACTTCCCTCCACGTGCATCCCTTGCCTCTGAGCACTTTCACTGTTGTCCTTCTTCAAGTAGTTCTGGGCCTTCTCTGATTTCTATTTCCCTGGAAGTTCCACGGCGGTGCCCGCCTTGTTATTCTGGTTTCTATTTTTTGTTTTTTTAATGTGGTCAATCCACCTCTGTTTTCTAGATATGATATTTAGGTATATATGCTCTCGTCCCCCTCTTTCCCAGAACTCTTCCTGGTCTTGCTTTGCCATCTGATGTTTAGAATCCTTCTAGAGCAGTGATTCCCCGCTGCATTGTCTTAATCATCACCCATGTCTCCCAGCTATACAGTAGGAAGTATTTGTAGTTGTATTAAAGAGCCCGAGTATGGCTGCTGTTCTGATGTTCTTTGATACCCATATTTGTTACCTGTCAGTCTATCAAGCGTGACAGAGATTTTCAGGTGAAACCTTCACCCCAGTATCTGCAATAACGCGCAAGCTGAAGGTCGTTTCTTCTCTCTCGAGAGATAAATACTGTTTGTGCTTCCATCGCTTCCAAAACAGTCATTACTCTCAGGTATTCCGATCTTGTATGAAAGCCACATTGATCCGTATTTGATGCGGTAAAGCGATCTGTATTTTACAAGGTAAAGAAAACTGTTACATTTTATGGAAGCTTTTGAGAGAACCGGTGTGTGCCCCGGTTTACATACATAGTAATCTGCTTTCATACACCTCTCATTAACATCCTCAAATATAAAGCCAACGTAAAGTCGTTGATTTCATCTCAGAGCTTGAAAGCTCCAAACATAGACCACATTACCGAGCCCGGACTTCGATCGCTTTTCAATGTCTGAAGGTAGATTGAAATCAGTGAGATGGTAATGTCTTCATGCATTTTAATGAAATGTCACCATAATGTAAAGTCGATTTGCCATGTTGAGGAAATATGTGGATTAACAGATGGAAATGAAGAAAGAAGTTTAGGAACATGTGATGGGAATCGACAGACAGACAGACAGACAGACAGACAGATAGACAGACAGATAGACAGACAGATAGACAGACAGATAGACAGAAAGACAGATAGACAGACAGATAGACAGATAGATAGATAGATAGATAGATAGATAGATAGATAGATAGACAGAAAGACAGACAGAAAGACAGACAGATAGATAGACAGACAGACCTACATAGTAAAAACGACCTCGAGGCTGACACTGCTTTGGAATGAAAACGGCCTAAGACGGGCAGTTTGAGGTCAAACTGACCTAAATATGTGGAAGTTTTTTGTCTCCCTTCCCCACCACACACACACACACACACACATACACACACACACACGCACGCACGCACGCACTCACGCACGCACGCACGCACACACACACACAAGTATGCTTAATTCACTGACGATAAATCTATATTCATTAATGCACTTGGATTAGATTTACAATCAGAACTTTGAAGGAGTATTTTTTCTTTCAAAATTTCGAGTGTCTAATTTCAGTTTCAAAGAAAAAAAAACGAATTCCAACAGTGAGGTCCCGGCCTTGCCAGTGTTTCTTCTTCTTCTTCTTTGTTCCTTCTTCTTCTTCTTCTTCTTTGTTCCTTCTTCTTCTTCTTTGTCCCTTCTTCTTCTTCTTTTTTCTTCTTCTTCTTATTTCTCCTCCTGTAGGTGGGAAGAATGAAAGATGGAGTGATGAAGGGCAGAATGTAAGACGGGTCTGCGTGCCCATTTCTTTACCCTTGAAAAATAAAGATTATTCATTCATTCATTCATTCTCCTCCTCTTCCTTCTTCTTCTCCTCCTTCTTCTTCTTTGTTCCCTCTTCTTCTTCCTCTTCCTCTTCTCTTCCTTCTCCTTCTTCTTCTCCTCTTCCTTCTTCTTCTTCTGCTTCTTCTTCGATCAGTCTGAAACCTCGAGCTTGTTGTCTGGACGGCTTTCGTCTGATTGACCTTGAAGCATATCACTATTGTTAGAAGAGGGATGGATCGCTTTGACTTTTTCTGATGTCCCTAGGTGACTTCCCAACAGCCACCGCTCCTATGTAAACCATACTGAACTGCTCCGAGTGAAAGCAATGCTGAAGGAATGCGGGAATATTTATTAGAGAAACCATGATCAGGTAGGATAGGTTCTTGGCCACTTCTGGTTTGCTGATCCGGAAAATTTCGGCGTCCATTAACCTCAGTCAACCACGATCCTACAAAATTATCTCAAAACGATTAACATTCTCTTCCATACATTCAGCAAATAAAAGGCCTTGTAAAAAAAAAAGGTAAATCAGGCCAAATATTAAAATGTTATTATAACTACTGTTATGACAAGGGCGTCCGGCTGGCCAAGTCGTTGCTACATTTGGAACTCATGGCGAATGTAGATGGTTCGAAACCAGCAGTGTGCACCCAAGTTAACCAGATGTAGAAAATGGTATATGGCTCATCATGGAACCGGGGAATAGCAAAGCTGTCAAGGTGGTGTTAACCACATCAATATCAACTCGAGATTGAGTGAGCACTAAATCTATATCACTATATACCTCTATAAAATAATGGGCACTAAATCGATATCCACGTGTACCTCTATAAAATATCAAGGCCACATTTACCTTTGAAAAAATACAATTAAGAGAAGCAATTCAGGACAAATCAATGGGGACTCCCGTCTACTAAACTGAAACCAGTTTCATCTTGGTGCATGAACTCCGTAGCGCCGGCGAGAACCCGAGAAACAGAAGCGTCTGCGATAGCAAGGGGAGACAAATCCACGATCATGACTCTTAGAAGTCGAGTCGGTGTCGATTCAATCGGTTCCTGTACTGAGAAATCAGAACAACTTCCGGAACTGTAAACCGTAGAAACATTACTTTACAGCTCAGAGACATTTATCCCTGATTTATACTTTTTGTTTAATCTGTATATAAATCTCACAGTGTTTGGAAACAGTTTGTTCAAACGAAAGTTGGCGCTTGGTGAATACTGTTTCATCTCATTACGAATGGGGTGTCGCGGTCGTTAATGACCAGATTAAACCGCGTATTAAAACACCCGTTTCTATTTCTTTAAAAAAAGAACTTGGTCGTTTGAATGATTCAGCACTAAGAGAGTTAAATGTTATTGAGAAAATATTGTTTGTAGGACAAACACGACAATAAAGAAGAAGAGATATCCTGTTTGGAGGGAGACAGCTCGAAATATATGCTTGCATCAGTGTCAAGGCTGAAAGAAAAGACTAAAACAGCGGTGGTCTGAAGTATGAAGTGCAGAGCAAATATTCTCTAACTTTATAGAAAATATCGTTTTTTTTTTTTTACTTTAACGATTGATTTGTACTGCTATAATTCTGAAACATTGTGGAAAATGGAGAAAAAGAAAAGGAGCGTTGCTGAAAGCTCGTGAATTCTTCTGTAAATAAAACAAGAAAATACACACAACCACACACAAAACTTGTTATACGTTTGTAGGATTCAGGGTTTTAGCATGGGATCATAGAACTGTCATGGAATGCTTCTGTTTATCGTGTCTATTTGCTGGTTGTGATACCCTACTTCCGGCCTCCGGAGCACATTTCTGAGTGTTTTAGTAATGAAAGCAAAATCTTGAGACTGTTGATCTACCAGCTTTATCCATCAAACGTAATTAGTGATCATGGGATCGCGGTGTCATAGGATCGAACTAAACTCAGAACATTAGGAAAACTAGAATCAATGAAATATGAAAATAAAATATTTTAAACATTCGAAACAGGAAGTGATCACAGGAAATTGAGTTCTTTTTTTCCCTTTTTTTTTTTTTTGGCGTGGGATGGGTGAAAGTGGCTTCTATAGAAAGGTTGATGCTAGAGAATAGCAAAGAGGAAAAAAATGACATAAAATCACGAATAATTCTAAAGTTATGGTCTGGGAGAGATAGCCTTTCAGAGAGAGATAGTCTTTCAGAAGAGGTGGTGGGGGGGGGGGGGAGGAAACTATCGAGAGAAATCATCATCATCATCATCAAGTGTCCTGCCGACTGGCGTTAGCTGTTATTCTTCTCCAGGGTATCCGATCCTTCATGCAGACCATTAGCTCAGTTGGTGTTATGCTCTCACACCATCTCGTTAGATTGTCCAGTATCATTTCTCTCGGTATTCCCCCTGCCTCTTCTTCCTTCAGTTTTTCCTGTTGTTATAATATTTTCAATAGAGATAGAGAACTAGAGGGACAAATTCAACTGACTATGATAGAGTATAGTAAATAAGTGAAGCTGAGATGTTACTGATAAAAGTTACAGTCGGTCGTTACGGAGACTGTCCCGGAGCTGCCTACTCCTAACCCCTCAAAGTTCTTTCTTTCCTCATTTCACCTTATGAGGAACAAAAACGGCTCGTGACGTAAACGATTCCATGAGTTTGGCTTTCTTGTCGTTTGGACTTTATACTAAGATTCTATGACACACAGAGTTTTATCATTATTATGTGTTTGCTTTTGTTTTGATGTGAATTCAAGCGCAGTCCCGTTTTATAAGAATTTATACGAGAATATTCCTCCCCTCCCCTCCCTTTCCTCTTTTTTTTCACGGTGCAGAGTGTACTTCTTCAGATTCTAAACCGCGCTTTCAGAAAACAAAATGTCAGGTATCCTTTTCTAATGGACGGAGCTAACGGCGCTCCAATATCCTGCTTTCGCATGAGAAGACAGTGTCCCTTATCGAAAGCACGACTCTTTCGCTGAACAATTTTCTAGTACCTCAGCTGTGAGTTCGTTACTAGCTGCTCTAACTGTGTATCTTGATGTAGCTCCGTTCTGTACCGCATGTCACCGTGTTGCTGTTGTAACAGCTGTGCTCCAAGAGCGTTCTTTGAAATAACGCAGAGGTTACACAAGTAAGCGTTACTGTCATACTCTCCCGCCCCCAGGCGCGCTGAGTAGGTCAGAGGGGAGGGGATATAATAAGGTAAAAAAAATTAAGCAACATGGGACATCAGAACTAAATGAAAGAAAGAAGTTCTAGATGAAGCCATGGGTGTGTCGTGGAAGGCAATGACTGCCGGCAGTCAGGAAAATTTTGGGAACCACAAATCAAAAAGCAAGGCCGTGGAGAGCCAGGCTTGGTCCCTCGGGGGGGGGGGGGGAGGAGGGGGGGTCAGTTACTATCAGGCCTCCTATCCAAAACAGGGAAAGTAGCTCTCATATCCGTACTTATTAACCCCGGCCCAGGATATAAACCCTGTCCCTCCTCCCCCCTCCTTTCAGGCCTCCCTGGGGGTGTGGGGGGGGGGGGTGAAGACCCTGTCTGATTAGGCAGTCAGCAACCCATAGCTGATATGCTAGCGTCATGGTTAGTGAACCATAGCTGATCAAGACCCTATCCCACCTCTCCGTTGGTACCCCTAGTAACAGGCATAGCCTGGCTAACGGGGCAGGGGTGGCCATAGTCCCCATGGTAGTGGAGTCTACTAAAGAAGCACCGCACACCCCCTGCCTTTTTAGCTGTACCCCGGGACTGAAAAAAATATAACCGCCATAACCCGCTCCTACGGCGATGAGATGCTGTAGCCTCAACGCCTGCACAGCTTTGGTTGCGAAGAACACCAGGTCGCAGTTTCAGGGAGATGGGACAAGACAAGTCAGACCTCTCTCACCCCTCTCCTCTCTCCCTTTTCCCTACCCTCCTTACTTCACCGTCCTACTGCCAAGACTAAACGCAACATAACATTCTTAAAACAGAATAGACCCGAGAGAACTTCCCCACTACCGTTACTCTTCCACGGCTCATAAAAGTACAAGCAACAAAACATGAAAACATCCTGGCCCAACTCTCATTCAGGTACGAAGGATCATAGCAGGGGCACGATCATGTCCTTCAGAAAGTTTGCCGCCGGGGCGTTCTAAACGCGCATGCGCAGACAGTGAAGAATGGATATAGATATAAACGCTGAGGGTTAAAGAATAGTACTTTTTAAAAAATATACTTTGTAGCAGGGGTTTTGAAAATGAGTTTATATGGTGGATAAACAGTTTAAGAGTACTGAAATTTGTATTTATTCGTACAGCTTACAATAAGAGTTAAAAAACAATTTCTATATGGCAAAAGCTACGTAGCACTTGTTTTAATTTGACAAAACAAAAAGATGTATTCAAGCGGCTAATATGACAAAACTGTTGAAGATTGGGCCAACAGCATGAGGGAGATACACAAGAAACTACGCATAGAACAGAGCGGTACATTGGCTGAAGCCTTCCTTTCATATGATGGAACATGAATTGAAAGTACTCGACCGGTCACATGTGGTCAGTGGGTGCCGGTTTGAAGATCCCTGATCTAGCCGCTCTTTTTTTCCTCCAGTTTAACCTCATAAAATATTCTTGTACCTTAAAGCTAAAAATAGATGTGTCAGGTGTACCGGAGATTTGAATGACAGAATTATGTCAGTGTTTGATGCATGAGATAATATTTTTTCCTCCTAGTCTACCTTCTTCTTCTTCTGCTCTTCTTCTTCTTCTTCTTCTCATCCTCATTCTCCTTCTCCTCCTTCTTTTCCTTCTCCTCCCTCTCCTTCTTCTTCTTCTTCTCTTCCTCCTTTTTCTTCTCATCCTTATTCTTTTCCTCTTCCTCCTCCTTCTTCTTCTTCTGCTCTTCTTCTTCTTTTTCTTCTTCTTCTGCTCTTCTCCTTCTTCTTCTTCTTCTCATCCTCATTCTTCTTCTCATCCTCATCCTTCTTTTCCTCCTCCTTCTTTTCCACCTCTTCCTTCTTTTCCTCCTCCTCCCTCTTTTTCTTCTTCTTCTTCTCATCCTCATTCTTCTCTTCTTCCTCCTCCTTCTTCTTCTCCTCGTCCTCCTCCTCACTCTTCTTCTTCTTCTTCTCTTTTCACTAATCACTGTCAGAGTATCTTCTTTGTGGACGCAGTAATTTGTACACGCGCTACTAATGACGTGCTCAAGACAGTTTTTTTGTTTGCTGGGGATTACGTAACACACGAGAAATAAATAAAAACTATAATTTTATCTAAGACACAAGAGGCAGAAGATACAGTTCTCACTCAACAACGAAAGTTTAACAAGATCTTCCATTTTCTGGACCCCATCTTTCAGGAAATACATCTTAGCATAAAAGCAGACACGGGTCAATCATCTCAATGTTAGCTACAGTTTATGTATTTTTATGTATTTAGTTTTATAATATTTATATACAAAAAAAACAAGCAGCGTTACGGGGTTTTTAAATATATATATTTCTTGCAAGTATAAAGAGCTCCTATCTGGAAACCGTTTGCAAAAGAAAATAGACTGAGTAGGGTACAAAGTGGACAGACTGACACTTAGCGTCTATAAGCATGAAAGAGAGATTGCACTTGAACCAGACGGACTAACAGCTGCACATAGCCAGGAGAAAGTGGACATTTTATGTATGTAGGTTCTCAACAAGACACACGATGCATTTGTCACAGAAAACTAGATTCCACGTATCATCTTCAGATCAGTTTATCCTTTCACACTTCCCGCCAGTCGCACGCAGTCACTCGACACCTTCATTCATTCCCCTTACATTTACTTGCCAGGGAAAATAAAATAGAGATTAACTGACAGCAGAACCCCAGACTCCAGCCACCAAAAGGACAATGCACTGAATCACCCCAGTGTAGCTTCGTGGTAAGTGCATTGTATTCTAATGGCTGGGCGGTTGCTCGGCCTCCTGAAGTCTGGAGTTCTGCTACCAGATACGTTCTTGCTGTTTTTTCTTTTCTTTCCATCACGTCCAAAATGTTTGTCATATATAAAAGACTAATCTTATTCCTTACATTCCCTTACTTTTCTGAACATAAGTCTAGACATATTTTTCCTTGTACTGAACAACGGTACTCAAAAGAAAGACAGTGAATGATGGACAATTAAACGCTGGAAACAATAAGTATAACGTAAAATAAAACAAAGAAAAAAGAATGAAAAAAAGAGAATAAAGAAACAAAAAAACAGAAAACAGTCCCGAAGAGAGGCAGTTGAGTTCTAAACAGAAAACTCTGAAAACAGTCTCGAAGAGAGGCAGTTGAGTTCTAAACAGAAAACTCTGAAAACAGTCTCGAAGAGAGGCAGTTGAGTTCTAAACAGAAAACTCTGAAAACAGTCTCGAAGAGAGGCAGTTGAGTTCTAAACAGAAAACTCTGAAAACAGTCTCGAAGAGAGGCAGTTGAGTTCTAAACAGAAAACTCTGAAAACAGTCTCGAAGAGAGGCAGGTGAGTTCTGTAAAGAAAACTCAACTCTGAAAAGTGTTTGTAGATAAAACTCCAAACTCTGAAAAGTGTTTGCATGATCCTTATATATATATATATATATATATATATATGTATATATATATATAAATGGGTGTGTGCGTGCGTGTGTGCGTGCGTGAGTACGTGCGTGCGTGCGTGCTTGTGTATGTGTGTGGGGTTTTTTTTCCTCTAAGAGTTGCATTTAAAATTATTTTGTTACTGTCAGCCACTTATGAAATGCCATAAATCAGACTTATTCGCGTGTTTTCAGTTATTTTCATGTACATGATAAAGATGAATTACCGAAATATTGGGCTAAACCTGTTTTTCATTACCACGTGCTCTTCTTGATAAATTTTACTGCCGTTTCTCTCTTTCCTTATCTGTTTTTGTTTTGTTTTGTTTCTGTTTTTTGTGTTTATTTTTCCCCCTTAAGCTTTACCTTGTATATCTGTGCTCTTCTCCATTTGTATGAGTTTTATAGCAGGAATCATCCCAGTTGTGTTACAGTGGAAGCAGACACTCAAAGGTCTTGTACGAGTATTACAGTGGAAGCAGAAACTCAAAGGTCTTGTACGAGTATTACAGTGGAAGCAGAAACTCAAAGGCCTTGTACAATTATTACAGTGGAAGCAGAAACTCAAAGGTCTTGTACAATTATTACAGTGGAAGCAGAAACTCAAAGGCCTTGTACAATTATTACAGTGGAAGCAGAAACTCAAAGGTCTTGTACGAGTATTACAGTGGAAGCAGAAACTCAAAGGCCTTGTACAATTATTACAGTGGAAGCAGAAACTCAAAGGTCCGCAACATTCATAATCAAAGGCTTGAAAATCAAAAGGGACATAACCATTACTTTTTCGGCAGGAGTGTCTCGATCAGCAGTAAATTCTTTACAAAAGGGACGGATGCTTCCTATGCACTTGGACGGTGGGTGGGAGCTTGCGGGGGGGGGGGGCTGACATTTATGATGGACTGAGCTAGCGGGGCTCGAACTCATTGCTTTAGCGTGAAAACACACCTCCTTATCGAATGCTCGACTTCTTCCCTGGCAGATCTTCTGGGTCCTCAGTTCATATTTACAAAAACGCACATCCATGAGTTGGTTACCAGATATTCTCTAATTGATAACTTATAAATAAACGTGATAACGATACATTGTTCTAAAACTATGAAATACAGTTATTTCATTTTCATAATAGTGAGTAATAATTACACCATAATTAGTGTGATACGGGTCCTGCGGGCCACAGTTTTGCCGATCCCTGAACTAGCTGTTCAGCTCAAAGAAGTCAAGAGCTGCGCCTGGGCCCGTTATAACATAAACCCGAATACTGTCAACTTTCAACAAGTTTGAGGTGCGCACAAACACTAAAATACTTGACAGTGATATCATTCAAAGCAATCCCCCGCCCCCCTCCCACAAACCTCTTCCCCCCCCCCCCTCCCATGCTGGAACACAAAAACACATTTGAAAAGGTTCACTGATGCCTGCTTGTTAAACAGCTAGGGTGGTAGCGGGTATCTTACACGCAGCAGAGAAAATACCGCATATTTGACCAGGCTTAAAGTGAATTAAACATTAGAAGGTTGTCAGGGAGTTCATAGGGGGTGTTTTATAAGTGAATAATACGTGCACACGCTCTTGCTCTGCCGGTTATATACTACCTAAGATGAAAGAAGTTGAATACATCGCAAACTTTCTTAGAAATTTTTTTATTTCAAAGATTTACAGTTAGAAAAGCAAATATTATTTGGGGGAAAAAAAAAAAAAGATTCGTAGAATTTCCAGACGAGCACAGTGTCACGTATGGTTTTACGGTTCGTGTGCAAAATGTTCAACCTCTATGCAGATATATTCTCAAAAAAATGTTTGAAAATGTATGCTGTAATGTCAAATTTCAGGGTTATAATTCAAAGTTTTCATAAAAACAAAATTCTAAAACGAAAAGAAATCAGGAAAACAAACTTATATAGGCCTATCTCATATTTCATAGCATTTTAAGAAGAAAAGCTTGACAATTCTTCGTGGCACTTATTTCGTAAGTTAAAAGCGATAATACAAGTCTTTCTATATGTCTTCACAAAGCAAATGCAGGATGAAAGGAAGAAGAAGAAATAAAATACAAGACAGTCGGAATTACATTTTTAGTACAGTACAATGGTGAGTCTTTTGGTGTATCCACTTTATCGTCACTTTGTTGTTTCCAGAAAGAAAGGAATAAAGTGTGGTTAATAAACCATTTTATAGAAAGATGGCAATGGCATAGAAAAACTGGGGACATTATCAATGTACGAGGTATGATTGACAAGTTCTCGCCATAAGGCAATAATACTTGAAACACACAGTTGATTTCAGATGCATTTGTACATCAGGTTAATGTAAGATTAAACACCAAGTTTCAAGAAATTAACTGCAACCAATTTTTTTTAACAGGCTACTGAAGTGCGTGTCCATGTCATTATTTACAATGATCTTCAAATGACAACGGTCTCTATTCGATGGGTCCAGAAACTTCTTGGAGCTGATCACAAACGACAGCGTTTCAACATGTCAAGAGACAATCTTAGCCATTTTTCTGCAGATCCTGAAAAGTTGCTTCAGCAATTTGTGACTATAGATGAGACTTGGGTTCATCATTTTCAACCAGGAACCAAAGAACAGCCAAAGCAGTGAAAACGTCATGAATCCCCACTTCCAAAGAAAATAAGGGTGGTTCTGTCTGCAGGCAAAGTGATGGCTTCCATCTTTTGGGATTCAGATGGTAGACTATCTTCAAAATGGCAGAACTGTCACCGAGGCCTATTATGCTAATCTTGTGAAGCAACTGGGGGTCAAATTGAAGGAAAAGCGTGGAGGAAAATTGACGAGAGGAGTCATCTTTCATCAATACAATGCTCTAGTTCACAAGTCGGCGGTGGCAATGTCTGCCATTCATGAATGCGGCTTCCAGCTTCTTGAACATCCTCCTTATTCCCCAGATTTGGCCCCTTCGAACTATTACCTGTTTACCAAACTCAAAAAGGACCTCAGTGGTCGAACATTTGCTTCAGATGATGACATCATTCATGGTGTAGACCACTTTCGCTGGCACAAGATGCTGACTTTTACAAAGAAGGGATCCGTATGCTCCAGGATCGCTGGACTAAGTGCATAAACTTGCAAGGTGACTATGTTGAGAAATAACCGAAAACAGTTGTCCATAAATTATCCGTTGTACCTTATGCCGAGAACTTATTAATCACCCTTTGTAAGAGGCGAGGAAAGAATATTTTGACTGGGAAAAATGGGAGGTAATTATCAATGTAGCAGACGAGGAAAGAATGTTTTGACTGGCTAAATGGGAAGTAATTATCAATGTAGCAGACGAGGAAAGACTGTTTTGACTGGGAAAAATGGGAGGTAATTATCAGTGTAGCAGACGAGGAAAGAATGTTTTGACTGGTGACAGAAATCTTGGAGCAAAAAAAAAAACAACAAAAAACAAGTAAAATGGCGGAAAACTGTACGTTCAACAGCGTCTCGCGAAAACTGGAGATTTTAGAAATTAAAACCTTGAAGATTATTCGGTCACTGACATGTTAACTGTAACACACTTTTTGCACTCTCTCACAAAGAGAGCAAGAGAGAGGGAGAACGAAAGAAGAGAAAGAGGGAGGAAAAGAAAGAGAGAGAGAGAGACAGAGGACAGAAAAACAAAAGAGAGAAGAGACAGAAAGAGAAAGGAGAAAGAGAAAGAAGTGGAGAGAATCATCGTCATCATCATTAGGTGCCGTGCCGACTGGCGTTGGCTATTATGCTTCTCCAGAGTACACCATTCCTCATGCAGGCCATCAGTTCAGTTGGTGATCTCCTCTCACACCATCCCGTCAGACTGTCCAGTATCATTTCTCTTGGTCTTCCTCTTGATCTTCTTCCTTCTATTTTTCCTGTTGTTATAATATTTTCTATGCCCCCTCTTCTCATTGCATGTCCTATGAAAGTACATTGTCTCTCTCTTATCTTTCTGACAAGGATTTTTGTCTCTCCAGCTCTTCTCATACATTCTTCATTAGTTATTTTTGCTGTCCAGGGGTTTCGCAACATTCTTCTAATAAACCACATCTCTGCTGCTTCCAATGATTTTTGTGCAGACTTGCCTATTGTCCATGATTCACTTCCATATAACAAGATAGGCTCAATATAGCATTTTAGGACTCGTTTTCTAACATTCATTGATAAGGATGTGTTGGTTAATATGTTTCTCATTCTCTGAAATGCAGTCTTTGCTTGGCCTATTCTGTTCTGCATTTCCCATCTGAAGTTATTACTGCTCCGAGATATTTGAATTTCTGCACCTGCTTTAGAATAGTTCCATTTAATTTTATACTGCATGCTGTGGATTCTGTTTCTTAGATATAACCATAGTCTCTGTCTTTTTGATGTTCAAAGTAAGGCCTTTCTGTTCACTTTCTTTGGCGACTTTATCCAAGAGATTTTGCAGGTCTTGTTGGTTCTCAGCTATCAGTACTGTGTCGTCAGCATACCGAAGGTTGTTAATATTGTATCCTCCAATTTTTATGCCTGGTTCTGTGATGATCGTTCTTAGAATATTCTCGCTGTACAGAGAAAAAAGGTCTGGAGATAGTACACATCCTTGTCGCACCCCTTGTTTTATCGGTTGATATTTTCCAGTTCTATTTTCAACTCGAACTGCTGCTTCTTGCTGTCAGTATAGATGTTTTACAATCCTCAGGTCTTTGCCGTCTATATTGATGTCTTCAAGCATTTTAATAATTTAATTATGTTTCACCTTGTCGAATGCCTTGGTGTAATCAATGAAGCATAAGTAGAGATCTTTCTGTACTTTAAAGCTCTTTCTGTTAGTGTTCGTAAAGCATAAATGGCATTGTGTGTTCCTTTTCCTTCAACAAATCCAAACTGTTCATCTGCTATTTCCATTTTTATCTTTTCCCTTGTTCTTCTCATAATGATTCTCAGAAGTAGCTTCGTTATGTGACATGAGAGGCTGATAGTCCGGTGGTCATCACATTCCTTTGCACCTGGTTAAGTGGAGAGAAGTAGAGTGGGAATGATAGAGAAGAAAGACAAGGAGAGAAAAAGACAGAAAGACAAGCAAAAAGAGAGAGAGAGAGAGAGAGAGAGAAAGGGGGAAAGGGAGAGAGAAGGAAAGAGAGAGAGAGAGAAGGGTAAGAAACAGAGTGCGGAAAATAGAGGAGGAGTGAGAAAAGCAGAGAGAGGAGAACGAACGAACAGATTTTATTTTCGAAGAGTTAAGAACTGGGTAGGAAGGCCCGTATACCATTCTGTCCTTCATAATACAAGTTTCACAGATATTCAGCATTTGTTTTCGAACATAATATGCATGAAAATACATAAAATAAATAATTAAATAATTAATAAACCATTTCTTTCCATACACTGCACATTCTACTTTATGCAACTATATGAAACAAACATAAACTTTAGATTAAACTCACACATTTTTGGAACAGCAATATATATATATATATAACAATCAAGCCACACTTTAGATTAAACTTATTTAGACTTTGATCGTACATACTGTTCTTAAAGCAATTACATACCGATCCATGAAAGAGAGAAAATGAGGGGGAGATGGAGAAATAGAGAATGAAAGAGAAGGGGGAAAGTTGGAAACATGGAGGGGGGGGGGAAGAGAAAAGAAAGAGGGACAGACAGAAGAATTCTACAAGATTCTGCAAATTTAATACAGCATTATCGTTGGAAGGTAATATTTTAGGCCTGCTTATTATTTAAATAGGAAATATTCTTGGTTTAGATCTGATTACATTTATTATCATATTACGAAGCCAATACAGACGGAAATTCAGTTATGTTTAAAACTTTCTTATATCCATGTTAATGCCACGGTCTTGTTTTTTTTTTTTTTTGTACACTTGTGCACACTCCGTGAGGAATGCTTTCAACTACATTTACATCTTGATCAGCTTTGTCTGCAATGCCAGGATCCGTTTCATAAAGAAGAATTCAGATGTTTTATTTTCTAAAATGAAGGGCTATAATAGTATGTGGGATTTTTAAACACAGAAAGATAAGCCATTTTGGAATCTAAATGTTGTTTAGTCATTTTGGAATCTAAACTTTGGTAAGTCATTTTTTAATCTAAAAGTTGGGTACAACCAAAGTTATGTCCCACAGAATGTGTTAACTACTTGTTTACATTTCATCCGCCGCCCTCCCCCCCCCCTTAATCATTTCCTTGCACATCACGTGTTTACCATGGAGCTCGTGGAAGTAGAGATTTGATCAGATGATCAAGAGTGACAGGTTAGACTTTCGGTGGGGTAGTCTTAGTCTTAGTTTTGTCAGAGTAGGACGTAGTTTTGTAGCGTAGGACCTTAGTCTGTGTCTTAGTTGTCGGCAGTGGTATTTTATATTATAGAACAGTGAATCTAGTATGTGGTAGGATTCTGTTGGCGTCGAAGTCTTCTTGACGCTAGTAGACGCCTGGAATCATACATGTTGTCTTGCAGGAGTAACGTCACGTCGTGTTATTTAGAATTGTCACTGCGACTGTTTTCCACTCACTGTCATCGCCATTATGTCACCACTTGGACCAAATAAAGCCATTATAATCTTCACAGCTGCTACTTGCGTTGCCACTAAGTGATTTTTGGAGAGAGTTAGTCTGTAAGCCTACAGTAAACAGACACCAATAGACATGCACTAGACTCCAAGCAGGCACTAAAGCCGACAACGAAGCAACGGCAAAAGAGATGGACCTCGACTGTTTGAAAGAGGGAAATCTTGACTGTCTGTCGTTGAGACACTGGTTAATACTATGGAGTCAAATTACAGTGGAAGTTCAAGCTCAGAGTCAGTAAGGTATAATACTTGTGAAATGCAGGGCTGAGAAGTCAGAAATATGAAATAAGCAGGTATAATAAGCAGAACGGAATTACAATAGTACTATCATTTGTGTCAAAAGTATTTTGCAAAGTTATTCTCAGTAGAATTCAAGATATAGTGGATACCGCAATGAGAGAAGAACAGACAGGATTTCCAAAATGGAGAAGCTGTCTCGGCCAGATCTTTACTATAAGAATAATACTTGAAGAACATGTAGAAAAGCGAAGACCATTAATCCTGAACTTCGTAGACTTTAAAAAGACATGCAATTGCATACACAGAGATTCAGTGTGGAAAATTTTAAGAATATATGGAATACCATCTAAGATTGTCAACATCATTAGTGACCTCCACAATGGATATGTTTGTGCAATCAACACAGAAGAAGGAATAAGTGAATGGTTCCAGACTGAATCAGGCGTGAAACAAGGATGAATATTATCCCCCTTGCTTTTTGGAATCCCCGTAGACTTCGTGAATGACAAAACGCTGCACAGGTAAAACGGGCATTGAGTGGGTACATGAGACACAACTGGAAGATCTTGATTTCGCAGATGACATACTTCTTATCAGTGACAATGTGAAATCAGTGCAAGTAAAAACAGATACCCTATCTTCAGTGGCTAGTAAAATAGGACTTGAAATTAACAAGGATAAAACAACAATAATGAAACTTCTTATTAACTACGTAGGACAAATACACGTAGAAGGAACATCTGTTGAAGAAGTAATCCATTTTGCATATCTCGGCAGCTAAATAGACCATGAAGACGACACCAGAAAGGAAGTTAGAATTCGAATTGCAAAGGCAGCATTGACCTTCAAGAATCTCGAGAACATATGGCATCAAAAGTTCTAAGCACAAAAACCAAGTTAAGAATATTCAATTCATATGTAATATCCACTCTCATTTATGCATGTGAAAGCTGGGAAAAAAACGAAAGAAATAGAAAAGAAATTAGACTCTCTTGAAAACAAATGCCTAAGGAAAATACTCGGTATCAAGTGGAACGAATTCAAGAACAACGCAGAGATAAGACAGATGAGCAAACAACAACCTGTCTCATAGGTGATCAGAAAAAGAAGATGGACATATGTCGATCATGTGATGAGAAGAAACAATGAGAGGGTCCCCAAGCAAGCTATCAAGTGCAACACAACAGTCCGAAGAAAAAGAGCTCGACCACGTGAAACTCTAAAGAGGACATTGTTAAGAGAGGCCAGTTCAGTGGTAATAACATTTCTTGATGAGATTGAAAAACTGGCCGAAACCAGGAAATATTGGCGAACTACCATGCAAGACCTATGTGACGTTTAGCGATACTGGAGGGATGTAAGATGTAAGATAATTTCTTGTCTTATATCTTATGTCCCTCCTGTAAGATCATATCCATAAGATAACTAATTCTACCGTATTATTAAAATGTGATAAAACAGCACCAAAAAAGTACATGCTTAATTGGTGCCGTAGTCTAGGGCTATACTATTCACGATAGCAATGGATGGCAGAAGTTGTGATGTGTAGTGTGCTACACGTGGCATTAATTCTTGTATTTCGCTTCGTCTATAAGAATGGGTTGCTGCAGTCTTCCGCATCCTAAGGCACTCTGGTATATAAGTGCTCGTCTCAGCCTGGCAGTATTTCTCAGCCGAGTCAATGGCACGTGAATTTCGTGAATCATGCAGCAGCTGGTGCACAGTGGCATTAGATCAAGTTCGTCACCTTGACCTGTCCTTATACGATCATGATCATCTGCTTACGAAGTCGGCAACGACGTAATGGTGTCGGCGAGTATCCTGTCCAGTTTCAGTTCCAAGAGGGGGCCAATCCTGGGATCTCCTGTTCTACGAGAGAGGGGGGCAATAACCGGCTCTCTTAATGTTCCTGGAGGGGGTCAATCCCGGCTCTCTTGCAGTTCCTGGAGGGGGCCAAACCCAGGCTCTCTAGCTTGATGTTTCCTGGAGGGGGCCATCCCTGGTTCTCTTGATGTCTATTGGATGGGGCCAAACCTTGGCTCTATACAATTATGATTGCACTATCCTGACCCTAACTGTTGTTAGCAGTACTGGAGGGGGGACAATTGCCTGGCTCGATGCGGAAGCGGTTGGAACTATTTGCACTTACCCTAGTTACACGAGAGGTTACTTTCTAGAGCTTTGGGAACAATTTCTTCTGCAGGATTTCGCATCATCTTTTGTGGTGGACAGTATCAACATTTTAGGATTACTGTTTGTAGCCCTTTGCTTATTAGTGGTAATATATTTAGGCAAGGATGTATTAGTTTCTGGTCTTTTTTTTTTTTGGGGAGGGGGGGTGTCACACTTTAAGGTTGTGAGTAGTTAACTGAACTTGAGTTGTTTGTCAAGTGCAGTTTTGGGTATGATAGTTTCAACCGTTTTTTTTTTTCGAAATGTTCTTGCGTTTGTACCGGCGGAATTGTTAAATTTCTTGTTATTAGTGTTCGAGCACAGACTGTGGTGCTCGTGCGATGTGTTTGGCTCTGAGTGTAATAAGCGGCATTTTTTTGTTTGTTTCTCCGCCCTGTCTTGTGATAACGTGCCAGGACGCCGTTGGGTGCAACCAGGTGTGTTATCTTGTCCGCCGTGTCGTGTGATAACGTGTCGGTGACGTCGTTGGGTGCACCCACGTGTGTTGTCCTGTCCGCCGTGTGTTACCCATGTGACTTCGTGGAGGCGTGGCTGCTGGGAGGTGGCAATGTTTGTGTGATTATTGACTTCCGCATTGTTGGGTAGTGGGAGTGTGAAAGGTGCATGTTTACATTTTGTTGTTGTTGCCTGACCGCTTATTGTTGGGGCGGTACACCGGATTTTGCTTTATTGGGGCTGTTGTTGCTAAATATATATTTTTCTAACAATGACATACTATATTATGGTCGTGTTTTTTTGTTATTGGTGTTGTGGGTTTTGAGAGTAATGTTTTTTTTTCATATGTACATGTTTTTGCTTTGTATTGTGGTGTAATCAATGTTTTTGTGTACAATAAAATTTTGGTAGTATGGTCGCTTTTTTTTTACATCGGGTGTACATAGCGCTTAGTTTTTCTTTTATATGAGCACTGTTTCACACATATTGTTTGACGCGTGTGTGACGCGGATTATACAATATGAAATCATGATGTACAATCAGGCTACCAGACAGCCGTGTGTATATACTGGTACCTGTCTTGTGTGCTTAACCAGATAGTGTTACCTAGCCTTTTGCTTATGTTGTACACAATTTTTTACTGTGTATATCTTGCTTTTATATCATCTTGTAGGAGTAGTGTGTCGATTTTTTTTTTTTTTAGTTATGGCACACCTTATTATTGTGATGTGTGATATTTTGCTTGAAAATGTTGGGCCATATTTATGCCCAAGACACACCTTATTATTGTGTTGTGTGTCATATGTTTGGAGTTTGACATGGTGTTGTAGATATCGTATCATATTTATGTGTCTGACACATGTATTATTGTGATGTGGGTTTTTTTTTGTGTGCTGTTTATGTTAATTGTGAAGATGTTGTGCGATATTTCGCTCAATGACACACTAATTATTGTGGTGTGTGTCATGTTTTGGGCTTCATATCACATGTAGCTTTAGGATTTTCTTATGGAAGTGTGTGTTATGTTGGGACGTGTGATGATATATCTGGAAAGATTTGCATGGGGCAAATCTTTACTGTAAAAAAGGGGGGGGGGAGCCTATAATAGTGTATGAGATTTTTAAACATAGAACGCTAAGTCATTTTGGAGTCTAAAAGTTGGTAAGTCATTTTGGAATCTAAAAGTTGGTTAAAGCCAAAGTTATGTCACACAGAATGTGGTAACTACTTGTTTACATTTCATTCCCCCCCCCTTAATCATTTCCTTGCACATAGACCCCGACTGTTTGAAAGAGTGAAATCTTGACTGTCTGTCGCTGATACGCTTGTTAATAACAGGGAGGCAAATTACAGCGAAGGCTTAAGCTCTGAGTCACTGAGGCATAATACTGTAGGGCTGAGTAGCCAGAAATATGAAATAAGCAGACATAATAAGCAGAACAGAATTACAACATTGTAAAAGTCATTCTACCCATATATTAAAAAGTGGATAACCAGCCAGCACCAATATACGTGTTTAGGGCTAGACCACATATTTATCCGTGGTCTTCTTCTTCTATTTACCTGGAACTCCGAGCTGATGTTCTTCTCAGCTGACGCAGTGAAGACGTCGAGGTACATCATCGTGCCTCAGTGAGAAGGGGTTATGGCGGCTAATATTTCAGTGTCTGGGTGGGGATTAAAAAGCAGAGCGTATGCGATACTTCTTTAGCAGACTCCACGACCTTGGGAACCCTGCTGATCCCGGCCCTGTTAGCCAGGCTAGGCCTGTTACTGGAGGTACCTACGGAGAGGTGGGACCAGGTCTTGGCCATTGTGGTTCGCCAGCCGTATCAGAACGGACAGCGTACGGCATAGAGAAATAAATGATTCAGTGTTCATTCTGAAATTATTGCATTTCAAGTAAACCTTTGAGTAAACAGCGACGTACATGTGACTTTGATACATATGTCTCCGCGTGTGTGTTTATGTGTGTGTGTGCATGCGCTTATGCATGTTTATTACGACTGTTCCATAAAGCTCTCGAGGCCAGCCCTACCTATTACGACTGTTCCATAAAGCTCTCGAGGCCAGCCCTATCTATTACGTCTGTTCCATAAAGCTCTCGAGGCTAGCCCTATCTATTACGTCTGTTCCATAAAGCTCTCGAGGCCAGCCCTATCTATTACGACTGTTCCATAAAGCTCTCGAGGCCAGCCCTACCTATTACGACTGTTCCATAAAGCTCTCGAGGCCAGCCCTATCTATTACGTCTGTTCCATAAAGCTCTCGAGGCTAGCCCTATCTATTACGTCTGTTCCATAAAGCTCTCGAGGCCAGCCCTATCTATTACGTCTGTTCCATAAAGCTCTCGAGGCCAGCCCTATCTATTACGTCTGTTCCATAAAGCTCTCGAGGCCAGCCCTATCTATTACGTCTGTTCCATAAAGCTCTCGAGGCCAGCCCTATCTATTACGTCTGTTCCATAAAGCTCTCGAGGCCAGCCCTATCTATTACTTCTGTTCCATAAAGCTCTCGAGGCCAGCCCTATCTATTACGACTGTTCCATAAAGCTCTCGAGGCCAGCCCTATCTATTACGACTGTTCCATAAAGCTCTCGAGGCCAGCCCTATCTATTACGTCTGTTCCATAGACTTCTCGAGGCCAACCCTACCTATTACGTCTGTTCCATAGACTTCTCTAGGCCAACCCTACCTATTACGTCTGTTCCATAGACTTCTCCAGGCCAGCCCTACCTATTACGTCTGTTCCATAGACTTCTCGAGGCCAGCCCTATCTATTACGTCTGTTCCATAGACTTCTCTAGGCCAGCCCTACCTATTACGTCTGTTCCATAGATTTCTCGAGGCCAGCTCTACCTATTACGTCTGTTCCATAGACTTCTCGAGGCCAGCCCTATCTATTACGTCTGTTCTATAAAGCTCTCGAGGCCAGCCCTATCTATTACGTCTGTTCCATAAAGCTCTCGAGGCCAGCTCTATCTATTACGTCTGTTCCATAAAGCTCTCGAGGCCAGCCCTACCTATTACGTCTGTTCCATAGACTTCTCGAGGCCAGCCCTATCTATTACGTCTGTTCCATAGACTTCTCGAGGCCAGCCCTATCTATTACGTCTGTTCCATAGACTTCTCGAGGCCAGCCCTATCTATTACGTCTGTTCCATAGACTTCTCGAGGCCAGCCCTACCTATTACGTCTGTTCCATAAAGCTCTCGAGGCCAGCCCTATCTATTACGTCTGTTCCATAAAGCTCTCGAGGCCAGCCCTATCTATTACGTCTGTTCCATAAAGCTCTCGAGGCCAGCCCTATCTATTACGTCTGTTCCATAAAGCTCTCGAGGCCAGCCCTACCTATTACGTCTGTTCCATAAAGCTCTCGAGGCTAGCCCTATCTATTACGTCTGTTCCATAGACTTCTCGAGGCCAGCTCTATCTATTACGTCTGTTCCATAAACCTCTCGAGGCCAGCCCTATCTATTACGTCTGTTCTATAAAGCTCTCGAGGCCAGCCCTATCTATTACGTCTGTTCCATAAAGCTCTCGAGGCCAGCTCTATCTATTACGTCTGTTCCATAAAGCTCTCGAGGCCAGCCCTATCTATTACGTCTGTTCCATAAAGCTCTCGAGGCCAGCCCTACCTATTACGTCTGTTCCATAAAGCTCTCGAGGCCAGCCCTATCTATTACGTCTGTTCCATAGACTTCTCGAGGCCAGCCCTACCTATTACGTCTGTTCCATAAAGCTCTCGAGGCCAGCCCTACCTATTACGTCTGTTCCATAAAGCTCTCGAGGCCAGCCCTACCTATTACGTCTGTTCCATAGACTTCTCGAGGCCAGCCCTATCTATTACGTCTGTTCCATAGACTTCTCGAGGCCAGCCCTATCTATTACGTCTGTTCCATAGACTTCTCGAGGCCAGCCCTACCTATTACGTCTGTTCCATAGACTTCTCGAGGCCAGCCCTACCTATTACGTCTGTTCCATAAAGCTCTCGAGGCCAGCCCTATCTATTACGTCTGTTCCATAAAGCTCTCGAGGCCAGCCCTATCTATTACGTCTGTTCCATAAAGCTCTCGAGGCCAGCCCTATCTATTACATCTGTTCCATAAAGCTCTCGAGGCCAGCCCTATCTATTACGTCTGTTCCATAGACTTCTCGAGGCCAGCCCTATCTATTACGTCTGTTCCATAGACTTCTCGAGGCCAGCCCTATCTATTACGTCTGTTCCATAGACTTCTCCAGGCCAGCCCTATCTATTATGTCTGTTCCATAGACTTCTCGAGGCCAGCCCTACCTATTACGTCTGTTCCATAAACCTCTCGAGGCCAGCCCTACCTATTACTCCTGTTCCATAAACCTCTCGAGGCCAGCCCTATCTATTACGCCTGTTCCAGACATTACGAGTAAACTAGGAAAAGAGTAGGAACAGCTTTATTACTTAACAACCACAAAGTTGTGACGTTTCTTCGGGAGCCTTAACCATACAAACACATACAGGACGAAAAATTAGAGAGAGGAGACAAAGTATAGATTCACATGAATCCTATGTTAAAAAAAAATAAATAAAATGAATAGAGCACTTAGCTTGCAGATTTTCCGAAGCTCTTGCAAAAACGCATTGAAGCTTTTCTGACGTTCAGACAGAAATGCGCCTGTTACTACGTTCAAAATGTGCTCGTTAAGAAATGTACATAAATGCGCATGGTGAAGTGTAGGGAATGTTTAAGCAGAGACTTGTAATGTGTGATAGGAGAACTGTCTAGCCAGGAGAAAGTGAAATAAATTATTATTGTTGATGTAGAGGGGCTGTAATGTGATGCTGTTAGGAGGTTCTAAATTATATGTACCAAGTGAGAAGGGAGTGGAGCTTAATGGAGAGGAATTATGATTGTGGAAGAGGAGAATATTTTGTGTAGCTGAATAACGAGTTCAGACCGTGTGTTTTCAGCGTCCCATAGTCCTAAATGTAACGGTTCTCAAACGCTAGGCGGCTTGCGTCATCTGCGTGACATTGTTTGATGGATGTTACCATAAAATCAGATTTGCCTCTGTGGTTAGGGTCATTGAAACTGATTCGGGACTGGTTTCGAAGCACGCTGGGTGATATCGTATAGATGTTTCTGCATGCGGTCCTCTAGTCTGAGACCAGTTTCACCTATATAAGGTATCCTGCATCTTTTGCATATGATGACATATATTACATTACGGGACTCGCATGTGAATTCCTCATAAAGAGTGAGGATAGTTTTAGGAAATTCTGTGGATGGCAGTGCTTCGTGCATACCTGAACACTAATTATTGTGCTCCAGACATTTTACAAATATGTTGCACATATAAGAAACATATTTAACACTAAAGTAACAACATACACATAAAAATGACTAACTACATACACATATAAATGACTAACTACATACACATAAAATGACTAACTACATACGTATAAATGACTAGCCACATACACAGATAGAAAGAGAGAGAGCGTGAGAAAGAAAAGGAGAGAGAGAATGAGAGATAGAGAGTGAGAGAGAGAACGAGAAAGAGTGAAAGAGAGAGTGAAAGAGGGAGAGAAGGGGAGAGAAAATGAGAGAGAGTGAAAGAGGAGAGAGAGTGAGAGCAAAAGGGTGAGAAAGAGAAAAAAAGGGGGGGGGGTGGGCAGGAGAAGAGAAAGAAATTCAGTGGACTGTTATCAACAAATGTAAGGCATGCGCTCTTAAGAATTCATATTTCAAAAGATTATCAAGATCAAGCCAGAGATAAAACTCCATCTAGTAGAGATTAGAGTTAGACCAAAGCGGATGGTTTAGTTTTACAAAATAAGGATACAAAAGAAGGAAAGCAAAAAAAAAAAAACGCTGCGGGATATAAGAGCAGTAAATAAAGGCAATTTTGCTGAAATACTGTGCTTTTGTCAGCAAAGAAATAGAACACAATGTTTAAACCTCTTATAAAAAAATCATAGACGTGAGATAAAGAGCAATTTCAATACAATTACGTGGACTTTGAACTATGGACTCCGGTAGGACGACCTGCCCCGAGAGAACATCGCATTAGTAAACTTCGCTATCTTGCGCGCGCGCACACACACACACACACACAAACACACACACACATACACCCCCTCCCCCAAACACAGTAAAAGTGGTAGTGAAGATATCAATGTATATTTTGTTGGAAAAAAAGTGACAGATGGAAAGGAAACGAAGTCATGGAACAGAAATTCCGTTTCTCAGATTCAGTCTCCGACTTGTACCACATTTTTGAGACATAAAACATATCACACATGATCTCCTGCAATGTCTAGTGCGAACTGGACAACAGTAACAACAACAAGAACAAAAAAGGAAAAAGAACGAATTCCTTTTTACATATATTTAGTTTCAGATTCAATTTAAGTTAATTAGTGCACTGTTCTGTCCTAGCGGAGTCCATGGTTCAAGTCCCAGGTAATTCTCTTGTGATTTTTCCTTCTCTCACGTCTAAAAGTACTTTGTCTATGCTTTTTTTCCAGGTCTAACCATACAATGCTGGGTTCTGTTACTTTACTGTGCGAAATCTTCATTGCTTTCCATTTGTAATAAATTGTGCGTGTGTGTGTCTGTGTGTGTGTCTGTGTGTGCGTGTGTGTCTGTGTGTGCGTGTGTGTGCGTGTGTGTCTGTGTGTGCGTGAGTGTGTGTGTCTGTGTGTGCGTGTGTGTCTGTGTGTGTTTGTGTGTGCATGTGTGTGTCTGTGTGTGTGCATGTGTGTGCGTGTGTGTGTGTCTGTGTGTGCGTGTGTGTGTCTGTGTGTGCGTGTGTGTGTGTGTCTGTGTGTGCGTATGTGTCTGTGTGTGCGTGAGTGTGTGTCTGTGTGTGTCTGTGTGTGTGTCTGTGTGTGCGTCGGTGCGTGTGTGTGTCTATGTGCGTGTGTGTGTGTTTGTGTGTGCGTGTGTGTCTGTGTGTGCGTGAGTGTGTGTGTCTGTGTGACAGCTTCTCCCTTTTCGAAATCCTGCTTGTTCTTCTCTCATTGCAGTATCCACTATAACTTTAAGTCTATTCAAAATGACCTTGCAAAATACAAAAACTAGTATATATATATATAATATATATATATATAAAAGTTCACAACCAGAACAAACGTTAGTAGTACACACACACACACACACACACACGTACACACAACACAACACACACACACACACATATATATATATACATATAAGTTCACAACCAGAATAAATATTAAAATGTTAGTAGTACACACACACATATACATATATATATAACAAGTTCACAACCAGAATAAATATTAAAATGTTATTAGTACACACTCAAAGTTAGAAATGTGGTAACTGAGAGATGATCAAAGTAAAGGTAAAGCCTATATAGAGTAACTGTTAGGAGCTGCCAGCACTAATGTATAGAACTTGATAACAAGTATGAGACTGTATGTTAGAAAATTATTCCATGTGATATTGGTTAGCCATTAATCACAGGATTAAATATCATCCATATTTGTGAATGGACCTCTTATATGCTTCATATTTTTAGAACAGTTCAAATGTTTGCGAGTTCACATTTTATCGGAAGTGAACTATATGGTGAGTTTAGATGTAATGTTCGCCTTTTCATAAAAATTTGAATTAAAAAAATAATGTAGAATAACACAATAACAATAAAACACAATTCTGCATGAAGTACTATTAGTGATAATATCATCAAACAGAAACATCATTAAAAAAACAAGCAGACAAATCACAGTATAAATGATAAGCCACCAAACAACTTTTTATGTTTGCGCGTTATACAATCTTACAGAGTTTTCTGAATGACTCATATTTACGTTAAAGTTTCCACGAGGTTTTCCTTTTTTTTAAAATAAGAATTATAATGGATTTAAGACACTGCTAATAAGTAACGAAGTACTGCAGACAAATAAATTTGGTTTTTCTATAGAAGAGGTATGAGAGTAAGTAAGGAAACTCTCTGCTGAAGAAAGTAAAACCAACAACACAAAGACAGGAAACTCTCTATGGTAAAAAGTAAAACAGCAGCACAAAGGCAGGAGACTCTCTACGGTAAAAAGTAAAACAGCAACACAAAGACAAGAAACTCTCATCTGTAGAAAGAAAACAACTTCACAAAGGCAAGAAACTCTCTGCGGTAAAAAGTAAAATAACAACACAAAGGTAAGAAACTCTCAACTGTAAAAAGAAAACAATAACTCAAAGGCAGGAAACTCTCTACGGTAAAAAGTAAAATAACAACACAAAGGCAAGAAACTCTCAACTGTAGAAAGAAAACAACAACTCATAGGCAGGAAACTCTCTGCTGTAGAAAGAAAACAATAACACAAAGGCAGGAAACTCTCTGCTGAAGAAAGTAAAACCAACAACACGAAGGCAGAAAACTCTCTGCTGTAAAAAGTAAACCAACAACACAAAGGCGGGAAACTCTCTGCTGTAAAAAGTAAACCAACAACACAAAGGCAGGAAATTCTCTGCTGTAAATGGTAACACATTTTTGTTTCTGTCTATGTTGCATGTTTTGTTTCCATTCATTTTATGCGCATCTATATTACAACGCACCAGCAGCAGGGCATCTTGCTCACAACCGAGAGGCTTACAGCAGAGCTGTTAAGAAGTTCAGCAAGACTGACTGACTGACTGCATTATAAATTAAACATAAACATTTTTGTAAACTAAACATAAACAGTTTGTAGACTAATACCATGATGGAAATAATACAATAATAAACTATTAAATACACATGTGATATATACATACATTACCTGGATACGAACAAACTCGGAAAAAAGTATGAACAGCTTTATTACTTAACGTGTACATTGCTTGCTTCAGATTCCAATAGCTCCATATTTCAGCTATTTGCACAGATGCGGAGGTGAAAATATTCAAACGAGATTTTCTTGTAAATATTTGTCTCATATCCTATATATTCAAGAATACATTTTAATTAAGCGGGCCAACGCTACTGCTCAAATTTAGAAGACAAACAGAAAAATAATGGAGTAAAAGCAATTGAAACAGATCATAATTACACGAAGAAGCTTCATAACTAACTATATATACTATTTCGAGTATTTTAAGAAAGAAATACCAGAGGTAAAAATAGAGCACATTCATTGTAGAGAGGCAAGACGTGCAAGAGAGGCAAGAGGTGCAAGAGAGGCAAGAGGTGCAAGAGAGGCAAGAGGTGCAAGAGAGGCAAGAGGCAGAGCGAGCTGAGATACGTTAACTTCCGCTGTAGAAACGTTACAAGATGATGCTGAACTGTTGACAATGAAGCAAGCTAAGCTGTTGAAACGTTTTACAAGATGATGCTGAACTGTTGACAATGAAGCAAGCTAATACCTTGTTCGTTAAAAGACACCGTCCTTTCGTAGAAATATTACTGTCTGGGGTATCCTAAGATGATACTAGCCGAGTTCTTCTTGTTCTAAGTTCTATCTCAGTGAAACTGAGAAAAGTGTGTTCTTTGCCGCCATTACGGCGAGGGTACCATACAGGTCAAAGGTCGTGTCGAATGACAAAAAAAAAAAAAAGAACTGTGACTGTTGGGTCTGCAGACCTGGAGTGGACGTAAGAAGGCAGATTTCACCTTCACGAATCCCTGCCTTCCCCCCCCCCTCCCCAATGACCAGGGTGAGACTAATACTTGGAGCACTGACAATTGTGCTATAATTTGGACCCTTCATCTTCATTCCTATACTTGTCAGGCATGGAGTATGTTCTCATAGTCATACCCTGACGGTGTCGGCTGTCCATGGGACATTCCTGACTCCACAGGTTAACTGTGATTATACAAAGTGTGGATGAAAACAACTTTGTGAAGTGTATGAATAATAACGCATGAACTACATGAAAACGATTCTGTGAAGTGTATGAATAATAACGCATGAACTACATGAAAACGATTCTGTGAAGTGTATGAATAATAACGCATGAACTACATGAAAACGACTCTGTGAAGTGTATGAATAATAACGCATGAACTACATGAAAACGACTCTGTGAAGTGTATGAATAATGACGCATGAACTATATGAAAACGACTCTATGAAGTGTATGAATAATAACGCATGAACTACATGAAAACGACTCTGTGAAGTGTATGAATAATGACGCATGAACTACATGAAAACGACTCTGTGAAGTGTATGAATAATGACGCATGAACTACATGAAAACGACTCTGTGAAAAATGACAATCTACTGATTGTCGTGATACTAATGAGGCTTGGAAAAACCCCTCGTGAGAAGATGCACTCCTGTTTAATCTAACACTTACAAACAGACACACACGCACGTGTCCATGTCATCAATGACGCCGCTATTTCTAAGTGTATATATTAACTAGCCTCAGATTTGTAGTCTCGGATGAATGTCTCTCATGCGTATCCCTTTTAAAAAAAATATTTAAAGTAGTCTTGTATACCTGCACAGCAAGTATACTTTCTGACCTCAACCTTCCACAGCACACATATTACACATATCACACCGCCGTACTTGCTACTCCGGTCCTTAAGTACATATAATGTGGTACCCGGCGAGACTTCTCTTAACAAGACAGTGACCTCTAAACTTTCAGCTACATTACCTAAATACATGACACATTCGATAGGCCACGGTGTTATGGAAATTACCGATACGCACTTAATACTTGCACCTCGCCCTATTTTATTATCTTCAACCTGGAATAGAATATTGGAAATTAAACATTCCAACAACTGGTGTTGGGGGTGGGGGGATGATATTTAAGGGATTACGTTCACACCCATGTAAGGAATTAAAAGCTTTGCCACGAAGTGCACATTCACATTTCACAGTCGCACTGGAAGATCACGCTTTCTACGCGTGGTAATGTGAGGTGAAGGTTAGAGGTTCCCAATTAGTTAACATTCCAGGGCTATTCTTCCAGCCACGTGTAGGCCTGCCGACCACCACCTCACATCTAACGTCCCAATGTCAGAAACTATTAACAGAGTTTATACAACAGACGAAACATCATACCACATCCATAACGCAAGTATTGGACTATTTTATATCGCTCCGCAGACAGTCTGTGGCTCGCGCACCACAAATTGGGAACCTGTCTACCTGCAGTGTTTTGATCTGAAACAAGAGGCCACTGCGCACACGGAAGTTCAGGCATGGTTATCTATGAATGTGCTAGTGAACTTTGCATGAAAGGTTAGGCAAACTGATGAATGTGTGTGTGTATGGGGGGGTGGGGGGGGGGGGGGGGGGGGTGGGGGTGGAAGGAGTAAGAACGAGATGCAGTGCAGAAACGATTCTCTGGATCAAAGTTTCGCAACGTCTTAAAAACCTCAGATACATATATATTCTGTACCCGCAGCCAAGTCTTATTGAAAGGAACAATGAGAAGTACCAATTTATTATTTGTTCATGTCAGTCAGTCAGTCATTTGCATGTCCCTTGTGGAAGGTTGCCTCCTTAAAAGCTCTCCTGTAGGCCTCTCGGTTGTAAGCAAGATGCCCTGCTGCTGGTGCATCTGTTTGCAGAACATCAACGATGTCTTGCAGCCATCTTCGCCTTGGTCTTCCCCTCTTTCTTTTTCCCCATTATGAATCCTTCCAAGACTGACTTCTCTAAATTCTCATAACCTTTAATATGTCCAAAATATTTCAGTTTCTTCATGTAACGGATCTTTTTAAAGCTTATGCGAAAGTGAAAAATTAAGAAATTTTCAAGCTTTGGGGAACGTTGTATGAAAAAAAAAGTATTTGTTTATCTGTTGTTATTTTTGTCCAGTATGCACTAAATATTTGCGGGACACCATGTGCGTATGTTTGTGACTGAAAAATGTGGTTCCTGTGGGAGATTGAGTTTAAGAGAGGGAATTCCTGTGCCGTGACCTCGTTCCTTTTCCGGATGTCACGAATTTTCGGCCAGCCAGGCATTGCTGGTTTTGATATCAAACACCGTTTGTTTTTTTCTTTTTTAACGAGTGCGAGATAGCAAAGCTGATTACTCTCTGTTATCTAGTGGCAAGATGGCTGCTCGTCTTACTGAAGTCCGGGTTTTTGGGTATTTTTTTCTTCTTTTCACGTCTAGAAGTGTTCTGTCTATGATCTTTCCGAACTCTGACCAGAAATTACTGCACTCTGTTACTGCTCAGTGAGAAAGTCTCGTTCTTACCTATATGTAGACATTTGTATAAAAAAAATACCAACACGATAATGCAGATATAGAACAATATTTGTCATCTGAACAGATTTGTTTTCTGCTTAAAGTTTTTTAAAAAGTTAGAAAAAAATCAGTTATCAACCTACGAGCCTACAATTATAGGATAAAGTTAGCTGAAAACGCAATATTATTTGATTGTAATAATGCAATCACATGATTATTAGAAACGTTAAAGAAAGTAAACAAAAAAAAAACATTCGTCTTAAACAGAGCGAAGACAGAAATTGGGTTTCATTCAAAACTTAAAAAATAAATAAGTTCATTTTAAACAGCGAGAGAGCAGAAATAAAGACATCTATTTTGAACACGAGGAAGTGGGGAGTTGGGGGGGGGGGGGGGGTTCATTCTAAAATATAAACAATAAATAAAGAGGTTCATTTTAAGCGTGGGAAAGCAGAAACAGAGAGGTCAGTATTAAATATGAGAAAACAGAACCAAAGAAGTCCGTTCTAAACATGAGGAAAACAAAAATACATAGGTCTATTCTAAACATGAGGAAACAGAAACAGAGAGGTCAATTTTAAACACGAAGAATCGGAAACAGGAATTGTTTGACCTTCCTGGAACAGGAACCAGGATGTTCTCAGCAGCTGACGTCATGAAGATGTTGTAACAAAAGTTATCTGTTGAACTGGGATGACATTACTGTGGCTAACTTTAAGACCTGCTGTGGACACATACAAAAATCTAGCTTCTATGCATAATCCGTCACTATTACTGTTCAGGAAAGGCGTTTCAGTGCTAGTATGTACAGCTAAGAGCGTCTGAGTGGCGAAGTGGTTAGTGCACTAGTCTCTCATGGCGAAGGTCGGGAGTTCGAATCCGGCCGGAGGCGCCCCAGTCACCAAGCTGTAGAAATGGGTACCCGACTTCTTATGGAGTTGGGGAAGGAAAGGCGGCCAGGAGTGATACTAACCATATCACCCTCTAGTGTGCTGACAGGTCAAGGAAAATGTGGGCATTAACACCATATCCCTATGTGCCTCTAAGGCATGACAGGATTACCTTTACCTTTACCTTTGTGCAGCTAAGATTTTTATTAGGAACATCAACAGAGACAGCGGGCTGGGTGGTTGAGTGGTTAGACCCTCGGTGTACTAATCTAGTGCTACCAGGTTCAGGTTCCAGCAGTGGAGATTTTTTTTTCCCTGGCACCACCCCACCAGAAAGGCCCTGGGGCCCACCCAGCCTCTAAAAATTGGTATCAGAGAAATCTGGGAAGGTAAATGCGGCCAGGCGTGATAATGACCACATCAGACTTTCACGTGTTGAAGGTTTGGAAATACTGGCCTAACTCCGTATCCCCGATATGCCTTAATGGCATGACAACAGGGGAATTAACCTTTTTTAACCTTTACATCAACAGAGAGTTTGAACAGGGTCTTGGTCAGCCCTGGTTTCGCTTAGACTAATGAGTGTTGCTGTGGCACAGATGTCTTTGCTCATTAAAATCTCTCTCTCTCTCTCTCTCTCTCTCTCTCTCTCTCTCTGAGAATGACACTGTTTGTTTGGAGTTCATCTGACCCCCCCCCCCTCCCCTCCATGTTACGATGACATTATCTAAAGAAACCCCAGGATGGAGGCGTGCAGTGAGTTAATATTCATAATCCAGATTATAGCACATTCTGTGTTTGCACTGGAACAAGTAACACCGTCATATATGGAGCTTTGAAGAGTCTCTGTGTGTTCTGCTTAAGTGAATATTTACTTACATTTGCCAGTACAGCCCACATACTTTAACAGGGATCGCAAGTTCGGGATTTCATTATCCTCATCAGAAATATTTTTATTATTACTATTATCCCACTCACGGTGCGGTCCAGTCTTCCAGTCAGAGTGTACATTAGAAGACTTGTAAGTGCCAGGTGAAACGAAGTTAAACACTGAACTTTGGTCGGTTCTGTGATGAGCTGATAATGGGGTCAATACTGGACATGAAGAAACAGAAATTGTTTGATCTTCCCGGAACTGCGAACATTTGCCCAAATCTAGTAGGTGTACTTTTTCGCGAGAAAACTCTCACCATATAGCAAATGTTTGCAGTAGATAAATTTATTTCAGTACTAGGTATAAAACTGATCTTTGCTACATACAAGTAGTCGTAAGATTTACTGAATACACCACATCGCCCGTATTATTAAAAGTGCATTCTATAAGTAGTTTAGTAGCTGCTTCTGTGGTAAGATCTAATCCGAGTTCTTGTTGTTTTGATTCTTATTTGATGATCTTGCAATGCAGGCTCATGTTGGACCGGTAATGAAGCCTTACAGATTTGTACAAGTGAGGCTTTTGTTTACAATTATGACATAATATTGTCGGTAGAACTTACTGAGGAGTCGGTACACGTGACCGAATAGTCGGTATAACTAACTGAACAGTCGATAGAACTTACTGACGAGTCGGTACAAGTGACCGAATAGTCGGTATATCTGACTGAACAGTCGATAGAACTTACTGACGAGTCGGTAACAGATTACAGAACAGTCGGTCAGAGTTTACTGAAGAGGTGAACGAATATCTGCTGTGGCCATTTCTGAACTGAAATAAGATAGATATCTTGTTAGCTGATAATAGGAGTTGGGAACGTATTCCCTTCTCTTCTTTGGGTCAGTTCATAATTGCATGAACTAAAAGAACCTAAAAGTTCTAATCTTGAAACTTTCATTCAAACCAGCATATAACAATTTTAAACATGGAACTGTAGCAGATGTAATACAATGTAGAAGTCTTCAAAATGTGCAAAATTTAATTATTTGAACTGGATTATTTTTTATGTTTACGAAATAAAATGAATTAAATAATGTGAAATATTTTAAACGCGTACATTTTATTGTTTACAAATGTAAACATGACACACTAACACATTCATACATTGCGTTCATGCATTCTGTTCTGAAGTGAAATTTGTGATCACGTGTTTCACTTAAATGCAAATAAAAATCACAATAATGTGTTGTACATATGAACAAACCCTTTTCTCCTTGTATCATCAGTGTGGTCCTTTCATTTCAATGTTCCCATTTAGTCCTTGTTTATATTTATCGCTTTTGTTTTGTTTTTTTTTCGATATTCCTATTGCGTCCTCGTCTGTTTTCCTTGCCTGTTTCAATGCTATCATTTTGTCATTATCAATCTTCGTTGCCTGTTTCAGTGCTATCATTTTGTCATTATCTATCTTCGTTGCCTGTTTCAATGCTATCATTTTGTCATTGTTTAACTTAGCTGCCTGTTTTCATGCTCCCATTTTATCCTTGTCTATTCTTTTTTGCCAATTTTAATGTTCTCAGTCTGTCTTTGCCTACATTTGTTGTCCGTTTTCATGTTCCTAGCCTGTACTTGTTTTCTTATTGTCTGTTTCAAATTCCACAGTCTTAACAGCATTTGTTGTCTGTCATGATGTCCTTATGTTCCCGCGGTGGACTCACAGCATAAGCTTCCATGTCCCAATTCTGCTGACACTGTTTTGACATATCTATTCTGCACTTATCCCCCCTCCATCCTCCATGGGGATTTTCCCGGACATTTATGATACCTGAGAGGATTATGGTTCAGTTTTACAAAAGGATATTTAGATATATACATAGATAGAGAGAGAGAGAGAGAGAGTGAAGAAAGTGAACAGATACAAGACACTGATAGAAAGTAAGACGAACACGTCTAAGTGAAGAACATAAAACAGGCCAATATTTCAGCAAAATGCCCTTCGTCAAGGACCACGTACAAAAACACAATAGATAAGAGCAATAAATGCAGAACTCAACACTTAGCTCTTTGGATACCAATGAGGCAAGTTAAAAAAATTTTTTTTCATTCATTTTTATGTCTTTTATCTGTTGTTTTTGTATGCGGTCCTGGACACGGGCATGTGCGAAATATTGGCTTGTTGTATGTTCTTCATTTACACGTGCCTATTCTATTTTCTGCAACTCTCTTTCCTTCCTGCTTTCTTCCTCTTTCGTTTTTTGTAAAACTGAATCATACACCTCTATGTACCTACATTTCTGAGACACTTTTTTTTTTTACCGCAGTCGTCATTTCTCTTGTTTATGAAAATTCACTCCGCTTTCATCTGTTTTCATGATCTATCAAATGCACGCTCATTTATTGGCAAAACATATATTCTAAGTTTCCTTATCTTTCTTTCATTCCAGCTCTTTCACAAATAACTTAAACTCACCGTTGTTTACACTTTTGTTTGCAATAGTTTCTTGTCACAAATATTTAAACAATATGAGAAAACAGTTTCTTCAGTCTACATTTCTCCTTCTCAACACGTCTCCTTCTATCCACTTCTCGTTTTTTTACACTTATTGTTCTCTACACTTCGTGTTCTTTACACTTCCTGCTTTCTACACTTCTCGTTCTCTATACTTCTCGCCCTCTACACTTCTCGTTCTCTATACTTCTCGCCCTCTACACTTCTCGTTCTCTATACTTCTTGTTCTCTATACTTCTTGTTCTCTACACCGCTTTGCCGAGGGTCCCTTGGTAAAGTCGATGTCTCTCTTTTCTCGCTTCGTCGTTCGCATTATTATCATGGCCAAATTCTGTCTTTCTCTTGTTCTCTTTATTCTTCTTCCTCCTTTGACAAGCGCCCAGGATCAGGAAGTATATCCTTTTACCCAGAAACAAGAGGGCTGATACGCATACTCCAAACAGTCCAACAATGAATACACCTGAAGAGTAGAGAGAGAGAGAGAGAGAGAGAAAATTATTGATAGGATGTGTGAAGACTGTTATGTGAATCATTTAATTAAAAAAATACATATACGTTTTCCCAGTATAAAACGTATTTGGTGTATTTAAGAAGTACCATCTGGTTAGCTGAGTGGTTAGGCGGTAGGTTTACGAATTCGGTGGTACTGGGTTCGAGTCCCAGCGGCGGGACTCTTTTTCTGGTACACACATAAAGCCCCCAGGGTTCACCCACCCTCTAAAAATAGGTACCAGAGAAATCTGGGAAGGCAAAGCGGCCAGGCGTGATACTGACCACATCACACTTTCATATACCGAAGGTCATGGAAAATACGGGCCTAACATCGTATTCCGCAATATGCCTTAATGGCACGGAAAGGGGAATTTTACCTTTACCGTTGCCTTTTATCTGGACGTGACACAGTTAGGCAGTAAATAGGTTACAAAGTGTGTCGTGGCTGGTGAGGTCTTGCTGCAAGTGAACGTAGGTAATTTGATCACGTGATTGAGTTGTTCCATTTTCCAAAGCTCATAATATTTTTGACGTTCAAAGGTCGTAATCTGTTTTTATCCGTCCAGTTTTCGAGGCTTCTCTATCTGTTCATCATCATCGCCTTTCACTCCCTTGAGATCATAGGCCACGGATAAAAGCTTTCCAGTTATCCTTATTCTTGGAATTATTCTCTGCTTCCTTCCATGTGCATCCCTTGTCTCAGAGCACTGTCATAATTTCTCTTCTTCAAGTAAGTCTAGGTCTTACTCGTTTTCTATTTCCTTGAGGATTCCATGTCAGTGCCTGTCTTGATATGCTGCTGTCGGGTTTCCTCGGAGTGTAGCCAATCCACCTCCACTTCCTAGACATAATTCATAGGTTCTTGCCCTGCCTTGCCCCAGACCTCCTCGTTCCTGATCTTGTCCTGCCATTTAATGTTTAAAATCCTCCTCAAGCAGTTCATGAATGTGTCGATCCTATATTGTATTGTTTTGGACCTATGTCTCTGAACCATATAGTAGGACAGTCTTTACGTTTGTACTGAAAAGCCTAAGTTTGGTTCTTGTTTTGATGTTCTTAGATGACCATATTTTGTTACGTTGGATAAATGCTGTCCTGGCCTTGGTTATTCCAGCTTTAACGTCCTTTTCTGTTCCCCCAGATTTATCCACTATGCTGCTTCCTCAATGGGCACTCCCTCGATAACCCTGAGGCTATTGCTTGCTCTATTACTTTTCATGATCTTTGTTTTTTTGTCTGTTAATATATAGTCCCAGTGTAGCTGAATTCTTTCTTAAGATCTGAAGTTCTCTTGCTTTTGTGTGTGGCTGTGTGCCAGAAATGCTACATCATCTGTGAAGTCAAGATCTTCCAATTGGTTCCACAATGTTCATTGTATCCCATTTCTTTTTCTTTGTGTGGTAGTTTTCACAATCCAATCAACTGCTAGAAGAGATAGGAATGGTGATAGCAAACATCCCTGCCGCACACATGTTTCCACTTTAAAACATTCTGTGAGATTTCCTCCATGCACAGTTCTACAAGCTGTTCCTTCATATATGGTCTTTATAAGCTTTGTTATCTTGCCTGGGATACCATAGTGTTCCAGTAGTTTCCATAGCATTCTACGATCTAAACTATCAAATGCCTTCTCATAATCAATGAATGTAACTAACTGTGAAGAATTCCTCTCCATAGACTGTTCTATTATTATTCGCACTGTAGCAATGTGGTCAGTACAGGATCTTCCTTGCCTGAAACCTGGTTGCTCTTCTCTTAGTTTACTATCTACTGATGTTTTAATTCTATTTTGCAAAATTTTACTGACGACCTTGCTGGGTATTGAGAGCAAGGAGATGCCTCTATAATTCTTACATCCTAATAGATCTCCTGTCTTAGGGAGTTTTATAAGATGAGCCTCCTTCCAGTCCTCTGGGACCTTCTCTTCTGCCCAAATCCTGTTAAATAGTAAGAGTATTATTTCTGTTGTTATTTCTTTGTTCGCTAAAAGCACTTCTGCTACAATTCCATCTTGACCCGGTGCCTTATTTCTCTTCAACTCTGAGAGAGCTTGATCAATGTTGGCCTTGCTGGGTGGTTCTACATTGATGTCTAGAGCATTCTCTGCTGCTGGTATCTCCTCTGTTTCTGTTGGTGCTGGCCTACTTAGGATTCAGCTGAAATATTCCACCCATCTTTGCATCTGCTCTTATTCTGATGTTACTACCTTACCTTGCTTGTTTTTGATAGGATTTTCTATCCTACATGGTCTATTTGCTAACTTCTTGGTGATTTCATACAGAGCTCTCATATTGTTTTTACCAGCTGCCTCTTCTGTCTGTCCTGCCATATTATCAAAATAATCTGTCTTTCTATACTCTTTTCCTTACCTGTTTATGGACCAGACTGTATTCTATCTGAGCCAAGGCCTTTGCTGCTCCTGTTTTACTGTCATTTATTTTTGCTTTCATGTCTGTCTTTCTATCTATCTTCTTCAGTATTTCCAATGTAATCCACTCCTTGCCCTGCTGAAGTTTCTTCTTCTTCTTCTTCGTTCGCTTCTACCACCAAGACCGCCCTGTGATCTTACTGAATTTACCCCTGTGGTCCTCTATAGGTCATGTGGTCCCCCGCGAGGTCGCCGAGAGGACCACAAGAGGTTCAGAGTATCGCACGGCTTGAGCCTGTATTTTTGGTGAGTCTCAGAAGCGGGATTGCGTGACACGGTGGTTTTCGTTGCACCAGTCTGATCTAGACTTGGACTTTCTCACCGGAAAACCTCAGCGTGATTAGGATACGCATACATCCCCGCCGGGTGAGAGGTGGTTGCCTATCTAGACTGCCCTGGTCCAGTGTCTCCAACTTCAGCATTTTGTGGTCGTGGCCGCTACCCTTCCTAGTTGTAACCAGGATGAAGCTTTTGTCCAGGAGGACGAATCCTCGCCACTAGTGACTTCCACCCCTGGGTTGAGCCGGTTTAGGCATATTATCCCAGTATGGGCGTGTTTAGGACATGACCGACCTCTAGAGCAGAGGTACCATGACATGCGTAGCCATCGAGTTTCACCCCTGGTGTAAGCCGGTTTAGGCATATTTTACCAGTATGGGTGTATTTCGTACGTGGACAACCTCTAGAGCAGAGGCGCCGTGGTATGGGTATCTCCTGCCGCGATACTACTGAACATACCGATTAAGCTTTATCCTTTCCATCACCTTTTTCATCGGCGCCACACAGCAACCCTGATTACTTTTCCTCATTTTCTTCCTTGGCCGGGAGGAGCTTCACTCTACGCGAGGCATCCGAAGAATCTTGCCAGCAGTGTCTTAGACAGTTCAGGCATTTCGCCCGATATGAGTGCACATAGGACATGGCCGACCCCCAGACCAGATGTGCCGTGATTTGACTACTGTTTACTTCGCTTATTCTTTTCTTCCACCTTTTCCACCGTGGTGCCGCACGGCAACCCCATTTGCTCTTTTCTTCATTGGCCGGGAGGAGCCCACTCCACGCACGGCAGCTGAAGAATCTCGCCAGCAGCGGTAGATGAGCTACCAAACATGACTCTACCCTAAGTATCTGGTTTTCAGGCGCCAGATATTCGCCTTCGCCCCTTCTCCTGTCAGTTTAAACAGTTCTGCAACGAGAAGGCCAGGAGCTGGACTTGACTGTCAGAGGCTATTTGAGACGCACGCCATTGGAGTGGAGAGCGTATCCTCCACCCCACCTCCGGCAAAAAAAGTCCTTAGAACCGCTGAGGTTTCTAAAATCACACTGTCTCTTCACAGGATTCGCTCCACATTTCTTTAGCACTATTCCACACAGTGTACACATCTGATGTATCTTCTTCGTATAACTCATGCAGAACCTGAAATCTGTTGCACAGTTTCATTTTAAAGTCACTTGTTGTAGTGTAAAGTGATGATTTAACTCTTTCATTACCACGTTAAAAGTGTTTTGTCAAAAAAAAAGTACCAAAAAATTTACTGCATCTATCTGGTTTTGGCTGTGTAAGATTTAAATTTAGACTAACATATAAACTGAATTACAGGCTGTGGCAATTTCACGGTAAAATATATCGGCAGTGTTTATTATAACTTTTTAGTGTAGTCTTGAGTTTTGCAGTTCTCACCTGCTGTGTGGCTCAGTCCAAACTGGACCTGACCTGTTCTTTGACTGTCACTCCCCAGGTCACAGCTTCTCTTGTCGTCCCACCACCTGCAGCAGATACAGCACAGGCATTTGGGAGGAAAAATGTGATACTGTCCGATGTGAAACAATCGTAATTTACAACAGTCTTCTTACATCTTACATCCTTCCCGTGCCGCTAAACGTCACATAGGGCTCGCTTGATAGTTTGCCAAGTTTTCCTGTTTTCGGCGAGCTTTTCAACCTCATCAAGAGATGTTATGCTCGCTAAACTGGCCTCTCTTAACAATGTCCTCTTTAGAGTTTCACGTGGTCGGCCTCTTTTTCTTCGGCCTGTTGTGCTCCACTTGATAGCTTGTTTTGGGATTCTCTGATCGTTTTTATTCTCATAACGTGTCCGATATATGCCCATCTTCTTTTCCTGATCACCCGTTGTTTGCTCATCCGTCTTATCTCTGCGTTGTTCTTGAATTCTTTTCACTTTATGCTAAGTATTTCCCTTAGGCATTTGTTTTCAAAAGAGTCCAATTTCTTGTCTATTTCTTTAGTTGTTTTCCAGTTTTTGCATGCATAAATGAGGGTGGATGTTACATTTGAAATGAATAATTTTAACCTGTTTTTTTTTTTTTTTTGTGCTTATAACTTTTGAATCCCACATGTTCTTAAGATTTTTTAAGGTCAATGCTGCTTTTGCAGTTCTAATTCTAACTTCCTTTCTGGTGTCACCATCCTGGTCTATGTAGCTGCCGACGTATGCAAAATGGTTTAGTTCTTCAACACTTTACAACAGTACCCGCAGAATTTACTACATGACATACAAAAAGTATAATTATTAGCATTTAGGCAAGAAACTCTCTGTTGCAGAGAGCGAAATAACGCAACTTCTCAGATCATCAGAGAACACCCCCTCCCCACGGGCTATCATTTTAGCCGTTTAAACTTGTTTAAAAATTTAGCAGAGTGTGGTTTCGATCTACGGACCCCTGGGTTGCGGGCCCAGCACGCTTCCACTGCGCCATTCCGATTGAATATATAATATAAAGAACAGATTAAAGTCTGAATGAAACATGAAATATTAGTGGAATTAAACAAAACAAGATAGATATGTTTGTTAACAGTGCTGCGTGTGTATCAAGGACTACACACATACAGGGCGTGGTGTTGAAATTAAACTTCCAGATTATATTTTATGATTTCTAAAGTTTCTCTATTCTTGTTACTTTGCAATAAAAACTCGGTTATGTTTTCTTCACATTTATCATATATTTTTGTCCGTTTAGGCAATCAGCGACCTATAGCCGATATGCTAGGTCAGGGTTAGGGAAACAATAGCTGACCAAGACCCTGTCTCTCCTCCCCGTTGGTGCCCCCAGAAACAGGCATAGCCTGATTAATGGGGGAGAGATCGCCATAGTCCCCATAGTGGTGGAGTCTGCTAAAGAAGCACTGCACACCCCCTACTTTTTAGCTGTATTCCGGGACTGAGAAAGTAGCTGCCATAACCCGCCACCACGACGATATGATGTGGTACCTCAAAACCTCTACAGCATCGGCTGCAAAGGAAACCAGCTCTCAGTTACAAGGAGATAGCACAAGACAAGACTGTGTTCTTGCAGCTTCCATTATTGCATTTATAATATCTGCCTGTCCTCTGCCATCGCTGAACTAGCCAAGTAATCTACCCTTTCATTATCAAGTAACGCTTTCGTGGCCTTGTACAAAATGAGATAGTTAGATTAATCGTCATCCTGTGTCCGTTCCCCATGGAAGGTTTGGCTGCAATGACGGTCCTCCAATCTTTCGTGATTTAGTGCTTCATATCAACTTAATTGCTTTACTTCTTCCATGTCACTTGGTCAGTCTGTTATTTTTCTTATGTGTGACGCGTGATTTGCCAAGGGAATAAAAATACGATGGTTATTTCCCTTTGCCCTTTGCTCGATTTGCATACGGTTTTCTCCGCTAGCCTTTGTCACAAGTGAATAACCCATATGACACAGCGGGGTACCTGTTTTGGTCTGTTGATGTTTATTCAGATTTTCAAAACTGACATCTATATCTAGAGGTTGTTCCCCCATTCGTCACCCAGTGGACTCACCCCCCCCCCCCCATGAATGCAACCACATTAATTTTTTTTGTTGACTTCTACAGCCTGCATAGGCAGCGAAAACTGGCATGGTCACATTATAAAGGAGATGGCACCAAAGATAAAGGATATAGCTAGAGAAGAACTGAGATATGAGAGAGCAGGAGATATAATCAAACGTTTTAGTATAAATCTTAGAACTCACTTCTTCTTTAGTTTGGCAATGAAACCGCTTTCTTTCATCTTGAGTAGCTCTATGTTGATTGAGGACTTGAAAGCAGCCCCTGCCTTCATACCAATCCCGTGCTCCTGGGTTTGACAATGTGAAGAAATGGAGTTTTTAAAATATAGTTTCATCTTGCACAGAAAGAACATAAAATCAGCTTTATGTTTATCAAGAGTTTAGCGGGAATAAACTCTATTGTGAAGCCGTGTGGTTGTGTTTGTAAGAACGTATTTTGTGTTATTCTTATCAAAAACGTAACCCCCCCACCCCCCCCAGACATTACAGTTAAAATACTTCAGCGATACAGAAAGACCTAACACAGTAACATGGCCACAAAAGAAAACAAATAAAAGAATTACTGAATCAAGTGAATGTGAGAATAGAAATAATGAAAAACATCAGGTCCAGATAGTTAAAATATTCAGGTCATATAAAAAAGCATAATACAGTAATGAGAACTAGAAAAGTAGACGGAAAAAAAGAGAGAGGTCGACGACGATATAGATTGGCGGACAACATAACAAAAAAAGACGGGATTCAGTTTGGCTGCACAGTGAAAACATAAGAGAAATGACAACTGCGGTAAAACTGGTTCTAGTAACGAAAATAGTTGGAGGTGTATGGTTCAGTTTTACCAAAAAAAGATAGAAAGAGTGAGGAAAGTGGGCAGAAACAAGATGAGTTCATATACACGAAGAACATACAACAAATCAGCTTTTTGGTAAAAGCTTTTTATATACAAAAACATCACAACAGATTAAAACACGAAAGATATGTGAAAAAAATAGACTTTGCGTCTTTTGGCCTCCTAATAGTAAGAAAATCAGGCACAAAATGACTTGGCATTGTGATTCTTGAAAAAGACTTTTTGCCGAAATATTGGATTGCTATATGTTCTTCATTTGTATGTACTCATCTTGCTTTTCGCCATTCTTGTTTCTGCCCACTTCACTCGCTCTTTCTATCTTTTTTTGTGTGTGTGTAAAACTGAACCCATCTATTTTCACATTATATTGAAAACAAAGGACAGACCAAGGCGTGGAATGAGGGGGGGGGGGGGGGGGGGAGAAGTTGTGAAGAACTACTGCAAATCAACCTTCTAAGTGAAGATGATGTAAGATGCGGTGAGATTCTCATTTTATCATGATTTTCTAAGCATCAGGACATTAACACAGGCAGCTGTAAGATAACATTGTTTCCATGCCTTACAGTTCAAGATGTATGCAGATATATTGTCTGTCTGTCTGTCTGTCTGTCTGTCTGTCTGTCTGTCTGTCTACGAGAATCCTGCAAGAGATTTGCATGAAATAGAACGCTGGTCTGGAAAAAAAAAGCTGACGTAAATGACGTCACTAAAGCTTTCGGTGAGGTTTCCAAGGGCACTCTCGGAGAAGCCGTGGTAGCGGCCGGTCGTATGAGTCATGTTAACGGCCGGTCGTGTGAGTCATGGTAGCAGCTGGGCGTGTGAGTCATGGTAGCGCCCGGTTGTATGAGTCATGGTAGCGGTCAGTCGTGTGAGTCGTGGTAGCGGTCAGTCGTGTGAGTCATGCTAGCGGTCAGTCGTGTGAGTCGTGGTAGCGGTCGGTCGTGTGAGTCATGGTAGCGGCCGGTCGTGTGAGTCATAGTAGTGGTCAGTCGTGTGAGTCATGGTAGCGGCCGGTCGTGTGAGTCATGGTAGCAGTCAGTCGTGTGAGTCATGGTAGCGGTCAGTCGTGTGAGTCATGGCAGCGGTCGGTCGTGTGATTCATGGTAGCGGTCAGTCGTGTGAGTCATGTTAACGGCCGTTCGTGTGAGTCATGGTAGTGGTCAGTCGTGTGAGTCATGGTAGCGCCCGGTCGTGTGAGTCATGGTAGCGGCCGGTCGTGTGAGTCATAGTAGTGGTCAGTCGTGTGAGTCATGGTAGCGGCCGGTCGTGTGAGTCATGGTAGCGGCCGGTCGTGTGAGTCATGGTAGCAGTCAGTCGTGTGAGTCATGGTAGCGGTCAGTCGTGTGAGTCATGGCAGCGGTCGGTCGTGTGAGTCATGGTAGCGGTCAGTCATGTGAGTCATATTAGCGGCCGGTCGTGTGAGTCATGGTAGTGGTCAGTCGTGTGAGTCATGGTAGCGCCCGGTCGTGTGAGTCATGGTAGCGGCCGGTCGTGTGAGTCATGGTAGCAGTCAGTCGTGTGAGTCATGGTAGCGGTCAGTCGTGTGAGACATGGTAACGCCCGGTCGTGTGAGTCATGGTAGCGGTCAGTCGTGTGAGACATGGTAACGCCCGGTCGTGTGAGTCATGGTAGCGGTTGGTCGTGTGAGTCATGGTAGCGGCCGGTCGTGTGAGTCGTGGTAGCGGTCAGTCGTGTGAGTCATGGTAACGGTCAGTCGTGTGAATCATGGTAGCGGTCAGTCGTGTGAGTCATGGTAGCGGCCGGTCGTGTGAGTCATTGTAGCGGTCAGTCGTGTGAGTCATGGTAGCGGCCGGTGGTGTGTTGTAGGATGTGGTTGTGTTTTCGTCCTTCCTATTTGCTCTGCGAGGATGGAGGCACGTGACTCGACCCCGTGTTTTCTGGGCTCCCGGTCCACGCCAGGTAGCCATGATGAAATTGAACCTTTTGATTATATTCTATTTTGTTTAGCTGCTTACCGTTGACATGCACTTCAGCGTACATGACAACGCACTTAGCCGTTATTGAACTGCTTCATCATCATCATCAAGCCATACATTAGACGCTTGTTGTGTACTGATTGACGGTGTTGCTTAGTGTTATTCACAAACTGTTCTCTGTTGATGTGAAACCTCATGCCTGAGTGCCTGTGAGAGGTTTGGGTTTCAAGACTTTTGTTGATTGAGGTTTTGCGTAAGCAACGAAGAAAAAAAAAGCATCTCGTGTGGAACTAGGCAATGTCATTTCCAAGTAAAGTTCAATCAATCAATTAATCTCTCTCATCACGCTGTCCTTCTAGTTCACCAGACCTTTCCTCTAGGGTAAAACTATTGATATTTCAAGTTTATTATAATAAATTTTTAATGACAATCTCACACACATAACGGAACACTGAAATCTGTCTATGTAAACATTCATCGATCGACGAATGGTTAAAAAAAAACGTGACTACCTTCTAGGATAATGAAACGTGTCCGAAGTTTACGGCTTACATACGGGATTTACGTGCATATTAGATAGTATAGCCTGGGTTGCTACTGTACCTGAAGCAGTATAGGTGGCGCCACTGTCATGACGTCACAATTCATCTTCTCCGCGGCCTCGTTGATGAGGTAGTCGTAAATGAAGGCGTGGCCTCCGTTTTTCACGAGCTGCAGCCCCGTCGTAGCATCCTCCACGAGGCCCTTTGAATTCTCCGCTTTCCTCCACAAACTTCCATAAACGGGCTTTGTGGCTACAGGTAAACAAAGATACGAGTTTATCGACACAAACATCCAGGTGTTCGTGCTCGTGTCTCAGTTTTCATTCAACATGACAGTCACATATAAAAAAGTGCTTTTCACGAGTTCTTTACTTCAGCAATCAAATTCTTAAATAAATTATACAAATTAAAATTCATTTGTCGATTTTCATTTACTGTCTTTATACAGCGAAACAAATGCGCTTCTGACCTTCTTACATTTTAGTCAAATCCTACCAAGCCATTGTCTCTACGTATAATCCTGAATCCTAATAGCTTTGAACACATCATCCTTGGATTTTTAAAAATGTTTTACTGTTTGGTTATCAATTATTTCTTGACCTCTTTGTATGTAAGATGTTCAAACCAGACATCAGTTTCTTGGATATGGAAAGGGGAGTAATTTAACGAAAACGTTTCCGAGTACAAGATGGCAAGGAAGGAACAGTGATATCACAAGATTTTTGGGGGTGATATTACAAGATTTTTGGGGGTGATATTACAAGATTTTTGGTAGTGATATCACAAGATTTTTGGTGCTGATATCACAAGATGTTTTTATGATGATATCACAAGATTTTTGGTGGTGATATCACAAGGTTTTTGGTGGTGATATTACAAGATTTTTTATGGTGATATTACAAGATTTTTGCAGGTGATATTACAAGATTTTTGGAGGGGATATTACAAGGTTTTTGGTGGTAATATTACAAGATTTTTTATGGTGATATCACAAGATTTTTGGTGGTGATATTACAAGATTTGTGGTGGGGATATCACAAGATTTTTGGAAGACTGAAGGAAAAAAAAATCACTTTCATTATGAAATGTTCTAAGACAGTGGTTCCCAGTTAGCAAATTCCGCGGACCCTCCCCCCACCCCAACCCCCCCCCCCCCCCCATTACTGTGAACTAAAGTTTCATATCTGTATGGCAGCTATGTGTTTTATATACACAAGTTTTGTTTTTTTTCAGAAAATGTGGGTAACCTTTAATGAGTAAATGCTACACTACACTATTAAAAAGAAACAGAACACACTTGGTGAATTTTGAAAATGATAACAATTTAGTTTTAAAAACATAGACAGCAGTTAACATTCCTACTTGTTCTGAGACATGAACAGAATATGAAATATGTGACAGCTAGCCAGCCTAAATATGGTGAGAGAAATCATGTCTCTTATTCCGAACAATCGCTTCCACGTCGGTTATTAAACATCTCATGGTGAAAAGAAAAAAAAAAGAAAGAGAAAGAAAAAGAAAAAGGACCTGGAGTTTTTGTCACGAACACCCACTACAAGATAAGCGGACTCCCCGGGGGTACGCGGACCACTAATTGGGAACCACTTTTCTAAGAGACTACGCGGACCTCTAATTGGCAACCACTTTTCTAAGAGGCTAGAGGTACGCGGACCACTAATTGGCAACCACTTTTCTAAGAGGCTAGAGGTACGCGAACCACTAATTGGCAACCACTTTTCTAAGAGGCTAGAGGTACGCGGACCACTAATTGGCAACCACTTTTCTAAGAGGCTAGAGGTACGCGGACCACTAATTGGCAACCACTGTTCTAAGAGACTAGAGGTACGCGAACCACTAATTGGCAACCACTGTTCTAAGAGACTAGAGGTAAGCGGACCACTAATTGGCAACCACTGTTCTAAGAGACTACAGGTACGCGAACCACTAATTGGCAACCACTTTTCTAAGAGGCTAGGGGTAGGCGGACCACTAATTGGCAACCACTTTTCTAAGAGACTAGAGGTACGCGAACCACTAATTGGCAACCACTTTTCTAAGAGGCTAGAGGTCAACGGACCACTAATTGGAGACCACTGTTCTAAGATACTAGGGGTACGCGGACCACTAATTGGCAACCACTGTTCTAAGAGACTAGGGGTACGCGGACCACTAATTGGCAACCACTTTTCTAAGAGGCTAGGGGTCAACGGACCACTAATTGGAGATCAAAGAGACTAGGGATCAGCGGACCACTAATTGGAGACCACTGTTCTAAGATACTAGGGGTACGCGGACCACTAATTGGCAACCACTTTTCTAAGAGGCTAGGGGTCAGCGGACCACTAATTGGGGACCACTGTTCTAAGAGATTAAGGGTCTGCGGACCATTAATTTTGGGGCCACTGTTCTACGAGACTACTGATCATGTCTCGGATACTCTCTTCTGGTAGTTATATTGAAGGTAAAGTCAGATTGCTTCCCTTGGAACACTGTTAACAATTTGGATTTTCGTTAAAGCACTCGGTCGTGGTAAAAAACAACAAGCTTAAGTCACGAAAACGTCAGCAGTCCTAGAGTTTGTAACAGATAGGGTGTGGGAAAAAGGGTGGCTATTTCAGCCAAATCTTGATTAAAGGATTCAACCAAGGACGAGTATTGTCGCTTGCTCCTAACTGGGGGAAAGTTTGTTGAACATTAATTTTTAACAAAATTTAGAAGTAGTACAGCTTTAAGGGATGATACTCCTAGCTTACAGGCTAATAACAGATGTATATGTATGTTTAGTAATACACTGCATTGGACGTGTACCAACCCCGCCCACCCCCCCCCCCCCCCCCACAAACACATACACCATTTCCACCCTTGAAGGTGGACATCGTGTTAACTTGAAATGTAATCCCAGCGTACTTTCAGGGGAATTAACATATGGCTTGCGATATCAACAAATACAGCGGTTATGTCCCTTGATTTTAAAAAATTAAACGATTGGGGTTAATTTGTTTTTTAATTGGTATTATTGAGCGAAGTGGTTTGATTTCTTATTACACTGTAACATTAGAAAAACTTAGCTACACCGCGCAGTGACTATCCCTTCATGGACCACATTATTACTATAAACTTGGACTACCAAACATACTGGCTTACAACACCTTTTCTCTTAATTAAAGGGCATCAGTCAACTACTAGGCCTTCTGTCACAATCTACACTAGTGATATTTAGTTGCAAGTGCATGTAACTTTATGATAGACCAGCTGAAACACATTTTTAAAAAAATAATAGTTTACCTTTTTTGAGAAAATCCATGGTAGCGGAGTTGTTGACTGTACTCACTCCTATGTAATCCGCCTTGGACAGAGATTCAAAAGAATCAATCGTTTCTCCAAAATTCTGGGGAGTGTATTGAAAGAAAACTTAGGTGTATTATATATATATATATATATATATATATATATATATATATATATATAGACAGAGAAAGAGAGAGAAAGAGATACAGACAGACAGACATTGACTGATTGATTGGTTTATCTTTATTTCAAAAGGGTTAAGAATTGGGTACGCAGGTCCGTCTGACATTCCGCCCTTTAGCATACAACTTTCACTCTACTCCAGACATTCTACAAATATACTGCTCATATAACAAATTTAATTAACAATGAAGTAACTTCATACACTTATAAATGACTAACTATATACACATAAAAATGATTTACTACATACACATATAAATTATTAATCCATTTATTCATTCATTTGCATGTCTCTTGAGGAACTTTGCCTCCCTAACAGCTCTCCTGTAGGCCTATCGGTTTTGAGCAAGATGGTCTGCTGCTGATGCATCCTTTTTGCAGATCATCAAAAATGTCTTGCAGCCATCTTCACCTTGGTCTTCCTCTCTTTCTTTTTCCCATTTTGTACCCTTTCAAGACCGTCTTCTCTAGATTGTCATGATGTTTAATGTGTCAAAAATATTTAAGTTTTTTTGCTTAATCTTCTTTACTAGCCAGCGTTCTTCAATATTAAGTTCTTGTAGTATGGGTATATTTGTTCCTTTTTGTGTCCATGATATTTGAAGAACTCTTCTGTAGCATTTACATTCAAAGACATGTATGTGTTTCTCAGCTGTTTTGTTAAGTGTCCAGGTCTCATAGGCATTTGTTGCGATGGGAAAGATGTATGCCCTTAAAAATTTTAATTTTGTAGTTCTGTCTGTTCCTCTCCATAGATTCTTTAGTTGCTTTACTTTCTGAAGAACGATGGTGTCCTCTTTTTAATTTCTCTCATTATATCTCCATTATTAGTTAGTAGTGATCCAAGATATTCAAAACTCTCCACTTCTTCCAATTTTTCCACATTGATACATATATCAGCTGCCTTGTTTGTTTTGTCAGTCGTTTTTCCATTCCTTTTTGTGTTGTGGACAGTAATGCTGTGCTGTTCTTATGGACTGACATAATTAGTTTTTCCTTTCCTTTGTGTGTTTTGGACAGTAATACTGTTTCCTCAGCACATCTAATCTCTGATATTTCATTACCTCCAATTGTTATGGCATCTTAATATTCTTTGTCTACATCATCTCTAACATTCCTCATTATATTTTCAGTATACAAGTTAAATAAGTAAGGCGACACTATGCACTCCTGACGGACCCCTTGTTTTATGTCAAACCAACTCAATGACTAATTACATATACATATAAATGACTAACTACATACACATATAAATGACTATCTTACATCTTACACCTTTCCCGTGCCGTTAAACGCCACATAAGGCTCGCATACTTGTTTGCCATGTTTTCCGGTTCTCGGCGAGTCTTTCAACTTCATCAGGGGATGTTATGCCTACGAAACGTGCATCTCTTAACAATGTAAACATTGTTTCATGGGTGATCAGGAAAAGGAGATGAACATATGTTGGTCACTTGATGAGAAGAAACGATCAGGGATTCCCAAAACAGGCTATCAAGTGGAACACAACAGGCCAACAATTTCATTGCTTTTCAGAATAAACAATTAACTGAATTCGGTGTTTGTAAGAGTAATATAAAATATTTTTTTTAATTTTACGATTCATGGAGACATGTAGTCGATATCAAATAGATATTGTAAAAGTTTGTAGTTGTAGGAAGGAGTATATTTTAAATATTATAATGTATATCTGTTAAGGAGACAAAATCCGCAAGGGACATGCAAATGGCCGACTGACTAACTATGTACAAAGTACATAAAAAGAAAACATATCCAAGAATGCAAAATGAAACTACTACTTTCACAAATATAAGATAATAAAACTACATAAGAGGTAACTAAACCTAACAACACACAGGCATATATATATATATACAATGCAGTTCTTCTCGCATAACGTTCTTTCATATTCAAGAAGACAATTTCTAAACAAGCTACGTATAGAACTACGTTCTTTTAGAACAGAACTTGGTCGTTGGCGAATCAAGATATGAGAGAAAATTAGACATTTTCAAGGCGAGCAAGCAAATATGGAAAATGTTTGGAATTTAAGGATGAATTGTTGCTAATGGATTTTAAACGATGCGGAAGGGAATTCCAGTTTTACAGTTAAGTATGCACGACTTTTGTTGAACAGATCAAGACTGGGTTTAGAAAGAAGACTTTATTTTTAAACATGTTGGCTGTGTTTAAAAAAATGGCCACAAGTAAGGAACATTATGTGACAGAACAAACTTAACTTTGTTAAAAATTGTTCTGTATTTCAGAGGTAGAATTTTGATATGTTTGTTCTTATCTGCAGTCTGTACTGAGTGTTTGTCATAAATCAGATGTAATGCTCGTTGGTGAAGTGAGTGGAGCCTTTTTGTGTTTGAGATTAAGCAGGTATCTCAGACTGGAACAAAGAGTGTTTGTATGTGTGATATTGTGTATGACCTCTATATGTCATGGTAACATAGGCGGCGGTTTTTTTTTCTTCTTCTTCTTCTTTTTCTTCTTCTTTTCCTCTTCCTTTCTTCTTTTTCTTTTCTTCTTTTTCTTCTTCCTCCTTTTTCTCCTTCTTCAGCGTTCGAGGAGAATTTGTGGTGCTAAATCTGCAACCTTGTTACATTGATCAAGTCCGCCGCCTTCTAAAGACTTGAGTGTGGGCCCCGCAGCTTTTCTTTCAGCTCCTCCCCCTCGGGCCAGATCTGTGCTCTGAGGTTAGGCAGGTTTGCAGGATGTGTTCTGGTGTCTGGATCCCACAGCCGCAGGGACACTCATTTGTGTGTGATATTTTGAGACGACAGAAGTTGCGAGGTGGCTTAAAAGTCTGCAGTGCCCCGTTCTTTGTTGAAAGATTGTGGTTTGCTGGTATCCCTGTAGTTGATGAATTGAGTCTTATTTTGATTCTATTTTCATTTTTATTTTCCAGTTGGTATCTAGTTTGTTGTAGATAATGGGTTTTGCTTCTTTGTTACTGGGTGGTTAATCTGTTCCATTTTACTTCCTGGCTTAGAGAGGGCATCTGCTTTTTCATTTCCATTTATTCCATAGTTTGAAGGGAGCCAGTATAGAACTATAGTTGAGTTTTGGAGCTTGTTTAGTTGTGATATAATCTCCTGTGTTTGTGAGTCGTTTTTATTTGTCTGTATTGCTTCTAGCAGGGCTCTGCCGTCAGTCAAGCATACAATCTTCTCTGGTTGCTTGTTTCTATCTGTGCATATTTTCAGGGCTTGTTTGAGTGCTGTTGTTTCTGCTCTGTTGTTTGGTGAGTATCTTCCTTGTCGGCTGTGCCTGTTTGCTGGTTTTTCCATCTGGGAATCTGATGAAGCTGCCAGCCCTTGCATTTCTTGTGGCCTCTTCTGCGGATCAGTCCGTGAAGACTTGAGTCCGTTCTGTGTAGGATCGTCATTTTCAAGGCCAGGGATTCCATCTCATGAACTACGTGTTGGTTTGTTGTTGTTGTTGTTGTTATTAAGCCTAGTATTATTGTGCTTATCTGGACATGTGGCTGGTAGTGATTTTTCTCTTCGCAGACAGGTAGGGGGTGGTGGGGAGCAGGTCTTGTAAAGACCCATATAAGTGAAGGGAGTAGAGTTTGCCCGGCTTGTGAAGGAAGCTACTTCTCTTGACTTTTGTTTTTGTTTGGGAGGATGGGGGGCGGGTGTTTCTTTTTTGTATGTGCAGGGGATGTTTGGGCATACACGGCAGCGTTTTTCTGTAGGTATTGTCTCGTCCTGTTTGACATCTAGGGAGGGAATTTTAAACAAGGCCTCCATTTTTGGGGATTGGAGTAGTCTTTAATCCTCCCGTGATCAGCATGAGTCATGCTCTGTGCAGTTGGTAACCTGTGTTGGTTTTCGATGCTGTGGCCCATGCCACCGTACCCTGCCACCGTACTCTAATGTTGGTCTGACTGCCAGTATAGACATGTTTGAAAATTTTGCTCTTTGCTTCCCAGTTTGTGCCTGATAGTTTGTTTTTTTTTAAATAACGGACACTTCTTGGTTGTTTTTGTTTCGGTGGCCCTGAGATGTGGCATCCAGGTAAGTCTTCTGTCAAGTTTTAGTCCAAGATGCGTTGGGTTCTCTTCACAGGGCGGGTCCTTTCCCTGCATTAGCAGGTTTACTCTTTCATCCTTGGAGGATAGGGAGAATGTTGTTGTTTTGGAGGTGTTAATTTGGACTCCCCAGTTTGCTGTCCATGATTCAGTGGTGCTTTTAGAGTTTTCTGCATTCCGATTTATAGAGCTGTGGTCGATAAGCTGTTTAATTTTGCTAGGTTTGTAAACTTTCTGTGCTGTCGTGTGTGTTTAGGTTGTGTACGTGAGAATTCGAAGTTAGATGTTGATCAATGATGAGGCCCAGAGTTTTATGTTAATGAACGATTTCTGCTTCTGTAGTCCCAGAAAAAAGCTGTAGTGTGATTTTTGTCGCATTCTGCAGTTTCTGTCTTGCGATGAGCACGAATTGAATCTTGTTCGTGATAATTAAATTAAATTGTTTGTATCATTTTGAAGCGTCGCATCTGCAGACAGAGAGAGAGAGAGAGACAGACAGACAGACAGACAGAAAGAGAGCAGCAGAAGAAGAGACAGAGAGAGAGATCGCAAAAGACAAAGAGAGCAGAGAGAGAGAGAGAGAAGAAAGAGAGAGAAAAGAGAGAGAGATCGTGAGAAACAGAGAGCAGAGAGGGACAGAGAGACAAAGAGACACAGAAAGACAGCTAGAGAAACAAAGGGACAGAGAGAGCCAATGAGAGAGAGAGACAAACAGAGAGACAATGACAGATAGTGAGACAGACAGAGAGACTGACAAACAAAGAGAGAAGAGAGAGATAGTGATAGAGAGAGACAGACAGAAAGACATAAAGAGATAAAAAGTGACAGACAGAGAGACAAAGAGAGAAGAGAAGAGAGTGAGAGAAAGAGACAGAGAGACAAAGACATTGTGAGAGAGACAGACAGACAAATAGACAAAGAGAGAGACTGAGACAAATAGACACAGCGAGTCAGATTTAAGCATATGCTAAACAAGCTAAAGTTTAGGACCTCACGACCCGCAGAGGCCATCTGGTGTAACTTCTCAACAATTTTCTTCAAGCTTCATACAGCTTGGGACTTCACAACCCGCAGAGGCCATCTGGTATAAGTTCTCAACAAGAGCTCTTCAAGCTTCATACAGCTTGGGATCTCACAACCCGGAGAGGCCATCTGGTGTAACCTCTCAACAATAGCTCTTTAAGCTTCATACAGCTGTGTACCTCATAACCAGCAGAGGCCATCTGGTGTAACGTATCAACAAGAGCTACTCACGGTTCATACAGCTTTGGACCTCGCAACCCGCAGAGGCCATCTGATGTAACTTCTCAACAATTCTCTTCAAGCTTCATTCAGCTTTGGACCTCACAACCCGGAGAGGCCATCTGGTGTAACTTCCCAACAGGAGCTCTTCAAACTTCATACAGCTTGGGATCCTACCAAGTCTAAACCCGACACCGACGATACAGCCAAGGTATATTCACAGAAGTGTATTTTGTTTCACAGAAAATGTTTAGTATCGTGATTGGTGGCAATAAACCAGACAGTTAAAACACGTACTTCAAGGTAAAAAAAAAGAGCAAGACTTTTAAGTACAGATTTCTTTAAACAAAAATCGAAACCAATTTTCTGTGGAAAGTGATGAACACAGCTTCACCTGAAGGCATGATAATCACATGAAGAGAGATGGTCTTAGTTATGCCGCCTGGCGTTTATGTTTCTAGCTTTACAGTGGTTGAGTCGGGTCGTCCTTACTGTGAGAGAGAGGGGGAGGGAAAAGTGGCGAGTATGAATCACCGCAGTTACTGGATTAACTTAAGGGGTAAGTGAGAAATTACTTCATCATAATTTTTAATCCTTTCTTCTCAGTTCTTAGCTCTCTTCTCTGTTCTACACTAAAAACATACTAACAAATGTTAGACTTTATTAAAAAAACAACATACCACGTTTCCTTTTTAAACTAATATGCCATACTGCAAATCAGACTATGCCTTTGTGATCTTTTTTAAACAACCATCTCATTCCACCTTATGAAATTTACCCCCTTGATCATTTGATGTACAACCCATCCCCGTAAACAAAAAGCTAAGGATAAGGTGTTCTAAGTACATTACGATGGAGTACTACTTTCAAAGACAGCGTTTTCATATAGTACTGTTAGTTTACACTGCCACAATTTACATTGCGTTCGTGATAACACTTTCGATGGACGCACTTTAAAAGTCTAGCAGATATGTCAGTTTTGTAGCTGTCACGTGTTTTATGATCCGTGGCACTGTTTCAACACTACAGGTCATACCAAAACACCTGGAGACAGGTAACATCGAGTCTATGAGCCATTCTTCAAAATGACTTCTCACGCACACAGCTTGAAGAAAAGTCCATGATGATCAGCTTTCGAATTACAAAAGTTTATTCACATCTAGCCTGGCTGGTGATCGAAGACCTCATAAGATGAGGTAAAAGATTAAGCCCTTACTTTGATGCACATCTAGATCAATTTTCAACCTCTTGGTGAATGAGCAGAAATAAGCGCCTGTTGTTACTCGCATCTCAGCGACAAGAATGAGCAGAAATAAGTGTCTTTTGTTACTCGCACCTCAATGCATCTCAATCAACAGAAATAAGCGTATTTTATTACTTGTCTCTCAGTGAATGATCAGAAGTAAGTGTCTTTTGTTACTCGCATCTCAATGACAAGAATGAGCAGAAATAAGTGTCTTTTTTACTCACCTCTCAATGATAAGAATGAAACAGAAATAAGTGTCTTTTGTTACTCGCATCTCAATGACAAGAATGAGCAGAAATAAGTGTCTTTTGTTACTCGCATCTTAGTGACAAGAATGAGCAGAAATAAGTGTCTTTGGTTACTCGCCTCTCAGTGACAAAAATGAACAGAAATAACCGGATACCCTGTCCTTTCTTCCCTGAAGAGTCTATTCTCTGGTCGCAAAACAGGTGAGTTCATCTACACAGGTGAGTTCATCTACACAGGTGAGTTCGTACATGCAGGTGAGTTCATCTACACAGGTGAGTTCATCTACACAGGTGAGTTCATCTACACAGGTGAGTTCATCTACACAGGTGAGTTTATGCACACGGGTGAGTTCATCTACACAGGTGAGTTCATACACACAAGTGAGTTCGTACATACAGGTGAGTTTATGCACACAGGTGAGTTCATAGACACAGGTGGGTTCATAACACAGGTGAGTTAATACATACAGGTGAGATACATTAAGTGCAGGGATTGTTTCTTAGCGTGTCCCACTCAGAGTTAGGAACAAACTTCTTAAGGCTTTCATAGACTCAAAAGTACAAGACCCTTAAGCTGGGAGATTCCAAGGTCTCTCCAAGAGATTCTGTCTCTGTCTTCGGTAAGCTGGGACTTAATGGAGATTGAAAGGTTGAGTTGTTTTAAATATATAAATTAAAGTCATGTCGACCTTTCTTTGCGATTCTTCAACATGTTTCTCTAATCCCAGTGGGTATTTTTTTATTGTGGCTTCTTTATTAAACAATTTATGTTAAGATTATTTTAACACACTTCTCAGGAAAAATACATTAGAGAAACTTGCATAGTTCTGAGGAAAACTACATCAGAGAAACGTGCATAGTTCTGAGGAAAAGTACATCAGAGAAACGTGCATAGTTCTGAGGAAAAGTACATCAGAGAAACGTGCATAGTTCTGAGGAAAGGTACATCAGAGAAACGTGCATAGTTCTGAGGAAAAGTACATCAGAGAAACGTGCATAGTTCTGAGGAAAAGTACATCAGAGAAACGTGCATAGTTCTGAGGAAAAGTACATCAGAGAAACGTGCATAGTTCTGAGGAAAAGTACATCAGGGAAACGTGCATAGTTCTGAGGAAAAGTACATCAGAGAAACGTGCATAGTTCTGAGGAAAAGTACATCAGAGAAACGTGCATAGTTCTGAGGAAAACTATATCAGAGAAACGTGCACTCGTTTTCCGTACGTTATTACTGACTTTTCGAAGGACAGAAGTCGACACAATTTATTCCCCTTGCTGAAACAAAGACAACAGGCGAACTTGTAAAAAAATATGTTTCTCTGATACATAAAGGAAGGATTGCACTTCAGATTTTTCTCCCCTTCGATGTACAGAGAGAGAGAGCAAGACCAGTATCACAGCACTTACGACAATAAAAAATGTATACCTCGAGCTATATTAATTGTTCTGAAAATTGTTTGACCACCGGAAAGGAAACGAGTCTTGTACTGTCTGAGAAGAACTTCTGACAGGGGGAGTCACGTGGAGAGCAACTATGTGTGTAAAATTGCAGCATAGCCTAAGGAGGAAACAAGGGCCAAACTGGAAAATAAGAACCCATAACAGTTTCAAAACTGTCTCCTTAGACTACATTTGCCAATATGCTTTCTGCTATATGCTATAGTTTGTTAGGTGATTCTTTGGCTGCTACAGTTTGTTAGCTGATCTCTTGGTCTGCTACAGTTTATTAGCTGATCTCTTGGTCTGCCAAAGAATACTTGAACACAGTAAAATTAGAGGACTCTAAGCTTGAGGATATTTCAATTTGTTGCTATTCTTCTTTGATATCTCCGAACTCCGAGCTGGTCTTCTTTGGCGCCGATGCAGTGTAGATGATGAAGCTTTTTTCGTGGCAAAACTCCGCAATGCCATATGAACGTTTTGTTCAGATTGGCCGTGTGGCCTATATTGCCCACGGGGATGACAAAACCAAACTCGTAGCTTTAGTTGATGTTGTAGACCAGAACAGAGAACTGGTTGATGGCCCATGCTCCGGTGTGACCCGCAAGGACCTGAACTTCAAGGCGCTGCACCTCGCCTAGTTTAAACTTGGCACTGGTCACTGTGCTGGCACAGGGCGTGCCAGAAAAAGCCCGGGAGAAGGCAGACATTAACAACAACAAAAATGGGAACATACAACCTGGGCTAAGGGGTTGGCAGCTAGCCAGACGAGGGCAGAACTGACTGACTTTGAGAGGTTTAAACTGATGAAAGCCAATCAAGCTCTCAATCAGCTGATCGATGTCGAATTTGGCAAGTTGAGAGAGGCTACTCGCGAGACACTAGCTAAGCCAAAGAAGCTGAAGAAAAAGGGAAAAAGCAGGCCAGCTCCCAAGAAGAAGTACAGAATTCTACCTGACAGTCTAGTATGACATTAAATTTTGTTGTCAATTAAAAAAAAATGTTGCAGCACAGTAGAGTGTCAACTTGGGAGGAGATCAAGGAATCAGTTTTTTAGTATCTGAGTGGAGCTAACAAACAGGGGTTCTGCAGTACTTCTTTAACAGACTCCACCACCATAAGGACTATAACGATCCCTTCCTTATTATCTGGCCTATGGCTTTTACTGGATGTACCAACGGAGAGGTGGGACAGAATCTTGGTCAGCTACTGTTCGTCAGCCCTAACTCTACCATGCCAGCTATGAGTCGCTGACTATCAAATCGAACAGCGTTTAAATGTGTTAATCTGATGTCATGTTCCACCAACTGTCCAAGAAAACCAGAAAGTTAGCCTTGTGCCATCTGCCCACAAGCAAGACTCACCTTTGTGGTGAGGAAAGCTGCCATGTTGGCGGTGTATGTTGACACTGTAATGAGGACAAAGAAGAGGAAGCCAGCTGTCAGGATTCTCTGAGATACAGGCACTGGAGCAAAATCAGAACCCCGCTTTAGCAGAGTTCCTACGGTGAACCAGATGGTCTCCTGTCAAATCAATACAACAATCATAAATATTAAAATGCAACAATCATAAGATTAAACAAAACATTCTCAAAAGTTAAACAATCATACAAATCAAAACGATTAAAATATAACAATCATAAATGATAAAATATCAGTCGAAAAGGTTAAAACACAAGTCGTTAAAGTTAAAATACAAATATCGGAAGTTAAGATGCATGTTGTAAAGGTTAAACATTTCCTCCTCCTAACTTCTCTATCTACCTTTTATGTGAAACAATGGGTGGCTGATTAGCCCGCTATGGAAAATGTAAAAACTCTTTCAAATCATCTTCGATGTATCAATGCCCAGATTCTAACTTGTATGGCACAAGTGGCAGCCGTTACTTCAGAGACTGTAAAACGAAATGTTTAGTCGATGACTTTTATTATCTAGACCAGTGGTTCCCAACTGGTGGTCCTCGGACCCCCGGGGGTCAGTGGAACTTGTCGTTGGGGGTCCGTGTCAAAAATTCAAGATTCCTTTTTCTTTCACCCTGACATGTTTAACAAACTGATGTTTCGGCGAATCCTGTGCGGACGAAAGAACTTTCTGATCACTTTTTTTTCTCTGATAGGCGCAGTTTTTTTTTGCCTCGGCGACATTGTCAACGATGAAGTTCTTGACGTATCTTGTGATGGTTCTTTGAAAATAATTTTCAAAGAACTCAGACTCGACCAATTCTGGGTGAAATTTTTTTTTCTTCATTATTAGAAGGTTGGTGAGAAAGCAGACAGACAGAACTACAGAAATAAGATTTTTAAGGGCATGCATCTTTCCCATCGCAACATGTGCCCGTGAGACCTGGACATTTAACAAAACAGCTGAGAAACACATAAATGGCTTTGAATGTAAATTCTAAAGAAGAGTCCTTCAGTTATCATGGACACAAAAAAGAACAAATATATCCATACTACAAGAACTTGATATTGAAGAAGTTTGGCTAACAAGGAAGATTAAATAGAGAAAACTGAACTATTTTTCACATATTACACGTCATGATAATTTAGAGAAGACAGTCTTGGAAGGGCGCATAATGGGAAAAAGAAAAAGAGGAAGACCAAGGCGAAGTTGGCTGCAAGACATCGTTGATGATCTGTGAATGGATGAATCAGCCGCAGGCCATCTTGCTCACAACTGAAAGGCCTACAGGAGTGCTGTTAGGGAGGCAAAGTTCCACAAGGGACATGCAAACGACTGACTGACTGACTGACGAGAAAATGTTGAAGCATCTTGTTCTCTTTTATTCCACATAGCTTTGTGAACAAACGTTTCCCACATATTGTTACATGAAGAACAAGCACAGGAATCTGCTTATGTTAATCCAGACTTGAGATTAAAAATAGGAAATATTAAGTTTAAAAGATGTGAAGCGATTTTTCAGAATAAAAATATATGATTTCTCTCACAATATTTAGTTTGGTTAGTTGTCACATATTTCATATTCTGTTCATTTGTCAGAACAATAGAAATGTTAATTCTCACATCTTACATCCTTTCCATGCCCCTAAACGTCACATAGGACCCGCATGTAAGTTCGTCAAGATTCTTCGGCGAGTTTTTCAATCTCATCAAGGGATGTTATGCGCATTGAACAGGCATTTTTTAATAATGTCCTCTTTAGAGTTTCACGTGGTCGACCTCTTTTACTTCAGCCTGTTGTGTTGCACTTGATAGCTTGTTTGGGGATCCTCTGATTGTTTCTTTTCATCACATGACCGACATATATCCATCTTCTTTTTCTGATCACCCATGAGAGGTTGTTCTTTGCTCATCTGTCTTATCTCTGCGTTGTTCTTGAATTCGTTCTACTTTATATATCGAATATTTTCCTTGAGCATTTGTTTTCAAAAGAGTTTAATTTCTTGTCTGTTTCTTTCATTGTTTTCCAGCTTTCACATACATAAATAGGGGTGAATATTACACTTGAATTGAATAATCTTAACCTTGTTGTTGTGCTTCTAACTTTTGAATGCCATATATTCTCAATATTCTTGAAGGTAAATGCTGCCTTTCTAATTCGAATTCTAACTTCCTTTCTGGTGTCACCATCCTGGTCTATGTAGTTGCTGAGATATGCAAAATGGTTCACTTCTTCAACAGTTGTTCCTTCTTCGTGGGAAATGAGAAGTTTCGTTAATTAAACGTTATTGCTGTCTATTTTTTCTTTGCTACATGTATGCCATTTTGAAAACTGACCAAGTGCGTACTATGTTTATTAGTGTAGTGTTGCCTTTACTCATTAAATTTATTCACATTGCTGAAAAAAAAGTCCTTTTGCAATTAAAGTACATAGCTACCTTACAAATGTGAAACTTTTCCGAAGTGTGTGGGTTCCGTTGCCAAGAATTTGAAACAGTTCCTGTGGTAATTGGGAACCACTGATCTAGACAGAATCTGATTTCTTTACCCAGGTGTTGGCGCGGAACACAAAATAGCAACTATAGCAAATGAGAAGCTTTTACGTCCTGTTGTTTAAAAAAAAAATCTCTTCGTTTCCGTGTAAAATCTGGATTCTTTTTCATTCACTATACTGGTTTAACGTTCCTTCCACAGTTTCATTCTTTTTTTTTTTACTTCGACAGTAAACCTCCTTAATTGGACAGAAAATCTTATTATCCGTAACAGTAAATCCCCTTGTCCTTAACATAGATCTCTCTTTTCTGACAATATATATCCTTACCTTGGCAGTATTTTTTCTTCTTTTTTATGTTCTCAAGTTAAATCTTCTTTCTCTTGCCAGACAGCAAATCTCTCACACTGGCTGGATATAGATCTCCTAACTCTAACATTATGTCAGCTTACTATGACAGTAGATCTTGCTACCCTAACAGCAGACATTCTTACCCTCTTACCCTGACAGGAGATCTATCTCCCCTGACACTAGCTCTCATTACACTGACAGTAAACATCTTTACCCTGACAGTGAACCTCCTGTCTTCGCTGCAGTAATCCATGGCAAAGAACACAAGGCTAACGGTCGTCGTGGCTCCAACAATGGCCATCCACAGTTCCAGGGAGAAAGGCATCATAAACTACGATAAAAAAAATAAAAAAGACACGAAACAGTGAAGAATTTTTGGGCCGTAAATAAGCCACTGCACTTAATACTATATAAACTCTTTTCTTTGTCTGTCTATATCGCCGCTAGGTAAGCATCATCATATATTTTATATATGATTCATACTAAAGGGTTTAAAAAGAAAGGTACATTTTCATTTTCAATGCCATTAAGACATACTGGGGATACAGTGTTAGGCCCGTATTTCCGAGACCACGTGCACATAAAAGTCTGATGTGGTCAGTATCACGCCTGGCCGCATTTACCTTCCCAGATTTCTCTGGTACCAATTTTTAGAGGCTGGGTGGACCCCGGGGCATTTCTGGTGGGGTGGTATCAGAAAAAACCCAACTGTTTGGATCTGAACCCGAACAAGCGTGTTACTAGACCGAGCGATTTATCTGTATATGCAAAAATATAACTTGACAACTAATTTTATAGTGAATAATTTAAAATAAAGTATTAACATTCGGTTAGCGGGGTAGGGGCATCCCTATCAAAGGAGAAGTAAGACGCCTCCTTACCTCCGTCAGTCTGCGGGACACCCTTGGGCAAAGTGGAGTACCCGTATAGCCCGCGATCAGGGTGACGTGAGGCCATGGAAGCAAGTGGTGGATGGAATGGGAGAGCAGCCGACAGATAATGTTGGTTATGGTTACCATTCTATGATGGTAGGCAGATGAACTCAATGTAGGGACAATGGCTACGATCACTGACTAGTACATCCACTTCCCGGAAGGAAAGCAATGGTAAACTATCTTCTGGATACATACCAAGAAACCCAAACAGCGACATGGAAGGTCAGATAGGAAAAATATCTGGTGTCGAGTCCCCCAGGCCAGACAGATCTAATTTTAACACTGGGGAAGAGTGTGAGACAGAGGTCAGTACTAGTAATTGTGATGATGGACATCGCTGACGATCTGCAAATGGATGCATCAGCAGCAAGGCAGCTTGCTCACAACCGAGAGCCCTACAGGAGAGCCGTTAGGGAGGCAAAGTTCCGCAAGGTACATGCTTATGACTGACTGACTAACCATTGCTGGAATTTTTGGACCTTTGACAACATTATAAGAACACACCTGTTATTATGATAACGTAGAAAACCTTCCATAAGTCTTGATCAGATTTCAGGTTTCCACATCGCAGAATATCGAGTTTTCCTTCAGTGCAAATGTTTTCTTTGTAAAAAAAAAATTGTTCCCGTTTTCAGACTCTCATTCCTGAATTTCCATTGTCGAGAGAGTTTATGCTTTCTTTGTTCTGTGTACAAAACACTTCGATCATGGAGACGCTGTCCTATGTTGTTAGCGACCTATATTTAAAATACTTGCGCCAGGGTTGGTGAAGTATATCTGAGCATGAATCTGTACCACCTGTACGTCAGTACCTTCCAGTAACAGCCCGTAACCTGGCTAACTGGGCAGGGCTCCCTAAAATCCTCATGGCGGTGGAGTCTGCTAAAGAAGTACTACATGCCTCCCCTTGCTTTTTAGCCTCAGTCAGGAACTGAACAATTAGCTTCCGTGCACCATTCCCCAGTCAACATGATGATGTGCCTCAACATCCTCACTTCATCAGCTACAAAGAACATCCCACTAGCAGTTCCAGAAAATAGAACAAACAACAACACGGCAGTAGCAGCAGCAACAACCTAGCACTTCTGTTTCACTTACCATCCTTTTTTTTTTCACCACATTTTTGCCTGTAAATTCAACAAAACGCTTGGCTAGAACTACGTTCTGGGTATCGTCTTGTGTACACTTCAAGACAGGAAAATCCATGTTTAAGATGGAAGCAATAATTAACCTATCTCAAGTCTAATTACTGCAACACGCGTCATTATTTCACCAGCCATCATCATCATCACACACACACATACGTTTGGCCATACAGCACAAACCAGGGCACTGCATACACTGAGAAAGAAAACTAAGGAGGCAAGGAGCTCGTGTTACACATACAGACATATCCAAACAGCCGCCAGGTGGCGTTCAGACATCTTCAACGAAGACAACAATAACAACAACATGTAATCAAATAAAATCAAGAACAGTGTGCTTGGTCTAGCACTTTCTTAAAATTGTTTTCAAGAAAATATTTTAATATCCCCAACGAATATTATATTTTCCCTCCCCCCCTCTCTTTTTTAAATTATGTGTACAAAATGAGGATACTCATTATGGAATTCTCAACACATTCAACCATTCATTCATTAGCATATCCCTTACGGAACTTCGCCTCTCTAACAGCTCTCCTGCAGACCTCCAGATTGTGAGCAAGATGCACTGGTGCGGATATTTCCATTCGCAAATCATCACCAAAGTCTTGTTGCCATCTTCGCCTTGGTCTTTCTTTCTTTCTTTTTCCTCATTATTTATCTTTCCAAGACTGTCTTCTCCAAACACTCGTGACGTTTAATATGTCCAAAATGTTTAAACTTCCTTACTCGCCATCCTTCTTCAATATTTTCAACTCATATTAGACCTAAAATAATTCTCAAATCTCGCAGCAATGAACTACCAAGAGGCGAAAATCTTAATCCCTAACCAGTGCAGATCTGAATGGAAGAAACAAGTGAAATGCAACAATGAACCAGATGCAGTACACCAACTACAAAGACATCAGCAAACCTTCTTTCTTCTACGGACAGCCCACTGCAGACTACTGAGCCACCTGCAACGACTCAAAATGCCTCACACAGACGAGTGCCCATGTGGCAGTGGAGTCCAGACTCCAGAACATATCCTTCAAGAGTGCCCAAACCATGCAGACCTGAGGCGTGAGACATGATCAGAGGACACGAACTTGGGCGAAAAGCTTTGGGGGTCCTATCAGGATCTGGAGAGGACTGCGGGCTTTGCCATGTCGACAGGGATCAGGTTCTGACGTGACTAACAACCTCGAACGCAGTAGAAGAAGAAGAAGATCTAAAATGAGACTAAAACTATATTCTTGTTCTCTCAGTGTCGTCATGTTGTTCACTATGATCATACAGGAAACACTTTCTGTCCTTTATACAACCGACCAGCAAGTTTCCACCTGCACCCAGTTCTTTTGCATAAAAATCAAACAATATTTTCTAAAAAACCAAGATGAAGTAAAACCGAACGTGATTTCAAAGACTCACCTGGAAAATTGTGAAACTTTCGTCTGGTTTCTTGACCAGAAGATTGACCCCAGTGCTCAGCACTCCCAGACTGAAGTCTATGACAGCCTCACGGCTGGAGGTTATAGAGATTGACCCGCATGCTAGAGTCGCTCTCTGTACCAAACCGAAAGAGAATAAAGGATCGTTAATAGTGCACTGAAATGGAGGACACACGTTTTAGATTTCTTTCTGCTGGTTAGAGGACAAAAACATATGAAGAAATGAACCTAATTCGATCCGTAGAAAATTTAAGTCATCATTCCAAGGATATAAGGAAACGCCAATCATCATTCTCTGGATATGAGGAAACATCAGTCATCAGTCTATGGATGTAAGGAAACGTCAGTCATCATTCTCTGGATATAATGAAACACCAGTCATCATTCGTTGGGCATATGAAAAGGGCAGAGCTTGTGTAGTTTTCTTTCTTTTCTTTTGCTACTTAACTTCCCTTTTCTTTCTGCTTCTATAATTCCTTCAATCTATCTTCTTCTTCTTCTTCTTTTCTTTTTCTTTTTTTTCGTTTTCTTCTTCTGCATTCAGTTTCATAGGCTTAGCTTTCTAAACAGTCAGCTGGGTTGCCTCCATGAATCCTGCTATCAGCAGGATGTCTTAGCAGGAACCCCAGAGTTTCTCCTCCATGCTCCTCCCTCGGGGCTATGTAGCATGGCCTTTAATGATAATAGTTGTTATTATAATTATTAATGAATGTGATTATGAAAAAATATGCTGTAAACAAAATAGTAACATCGAATAGCGAGAGGGACATTTAAGTAGGAAAGGAAGAGAAAGCTATAAAACTTTCATGGTACTAGAACAAGACGCGGACAAAACTAAACAGTGGAAACAGTGAATAGAAAAAGACGAGACTCAGTGACGCTGAGATATAGGTAATACAAAGGAAGGACAACAGAAAGTAGGATGGTCCAGTGATAACAAAGCGGTGACTGGACGTTGACACGTTTAAACAAAATAGAAAAGACGAATAGAAAAGGAAGACACAATAAAAAGCAAGGACACAATAAAACCTCTGACATGAAAGAGCAAGATAATGACTTAGGTAAATAACAATTGTACAGACGAAACTGACGCAGACTGAAACGCGTTAGGACGCTATTGCACACGGTTTTTAAATAAAGGAGTGACCACCTCGGCCTGCTGGCCAATTAAATATGTAGAGGAGTGGCCTGTTGGACAACTGACGTACGAGAGATAAGTCACAGGGCAGTTTGAATGATGGACAATCAGAACGCTCATGGGAACTAGTGGACATCTGAAGGATGGAACCAAAATACTTATTGGTTAATCATCAAGCTGGACTTGAAGATAAAACGGCGAGCGGAGAGACAGGAGAGGACGAAGGAGAAGAAGTTGAGGAGACAGGAGATAGAGGACAGAGCCCGAAGACGGAAGAACAGACAGACTAGGACGAAGAAGTACAGAAATACCGGAGAGGATGAAGAAGAAGTAAAGGAGAGAGGAGACAGGGGACGGAGCCAGAACATGGAAGAACAGACAATCAGGGACGAAGAAGTACGGAAGTACAGGAAAGGACGAAGAAGTACAAAAGTCCTAGAGAGAGGAGACTGGCCCGAAGACAGAAGAATAGACAATCAGAGAACCAAGAAGTACGGAAGCAGAGGAGAGAAGACAGAAGAGGGAGCCCTAAGGCGGAAGAACAGACAGACTAGGACGAAAAAATACCAAAATACCGGAGAGGACGAAGAAGAAGTAGTAGAGAGAGAGGAAACAGAGGACGGAGCCCAAAGACGGAAGA